>CAUYRH010067358.1:0-35166 GCA_963574655.1 Perodicticus potto | reverse complement strand
TGAAATTGCTTTCTCTTTTGTCTTGTGATTTTTTTTGAGGTGAAATTTAAGTTTTTGTGTGAGTAGTACTATTATACCTATCTTGAGTGTCTTCCTTGTACTGTATCACATCATACCTTTCTTTAATTCTTAATAAACTGTTCACTTGTTAATAAAAAAAAAAAGAAGGAAATCTGCCATTTGTGACAACATGGATGAATCTGCAAGGTACTATAAGTGATTTAAGTCAGACACATAAAGAAAATACTACATGTTCTCACTTATATGTGGGAATCTACAATGGTCAAACTCATAGACGCAGAGAATATAATAGTGTTTGCCAGGGGCTGTGAAAGAAATGGGAGGTTCTTTTTTTTGAGACAGAGCCTCAAGCTGTCACCCTGTGTAGAGTGCTGTGACGTCACAGCTCACAACCTCCAATTCCTGGGCTCAAGCGAGTCTCTTGCCTCCGCCTCCCAAGTAGCTGGGACTACAGATGCCTGCCACAACGCTTGGCCATGGTTGCAGCCGTCATTGTTGTTTGGTGGGCCTGGGCTGGATTCAAACCCATCAGCTCAGGTGTACGTGGCTGGTGCCTTAGCCGCTTGAGCCACAGGCGCCGAGCCGAAATGGGAGGTTTTGTTCAATGGGTATAGAGTTTCAGTTATGCTAGATGAGTGAATTGTAGAAATCTGCTGTACAGCATTGTGCCTATAGTGAACGATACTGTATTTTATAGCTGAAATTAGCTAAAAGGGTGCATTTTAAGTGTTCTTACCATGGGAAAAAAAGAGGAAAAAAAGGAGAGTGGAAATAATGTGAGGTCATGGATATATTAAATAGTTTGATTTTGGTCATTTCACCATGTATATATAATCAAAACATGAGGTTGTGCACCTTTTTTTTTTTTTGCAGTTTGTTTTTGGCCAGGGCTGGGTTTGAACCCACCACCTCCGGCATATGGGGCTGGCGCCCTACTCCTTTGAGCCACAGGCGCCACCCTGTGTACCTCAAATAGATACAATTTTATTTGTCCATTATATGTCAATAAAGCTGAAGATTAATGCTAATGATAGCTACCATTTATTGTTTATGTGGTGCAAGGCAGTCTGCTAGTCTAGTCTTTTTTTTTTTTTTCAAACTAAAGGTCTCACATATTTGTTACTTATTAGTGTTGAGCATATCAACAAAGAGAAAAATCATGTTCCAAGTGAAATGTGGCTGACTGTCCAGCTGATGATATTTTCAGCTTGATATGGTAAGAAAGATGTATCAAGGTCAGGTATACAAGAACTTGTATCAAGGTCACTATCACTTGCAATTTCTTATAGACTCAGCTTGGTTCTTCTACAATCTCTCTTCTTTGAGTTGTACTTGATTTTATTAGCAGTTTTCATTTGAACCCACTGGGGAATGGGATAATTTCGTGTTTGCTTCTTGGCCAGAAACCTCTTGATTCTGAAAGCCTTGTGGAGAGGACGTGGCGAGAAATGGAGTTAATCACACATACCACGATGGTGGAGAAAGGGAGAGAAGTGCTAGTCCAGTCTTTGCAACAACTGTGTGGCAGGTACAATTCTTATTCTCATTTATACATGGGGAAGGGGAGGCTGGGGAAGGCTAAGTGACATGCCCAAGTTCTTTTTTTTTTTTTTTTTGCAGTTTTTGGCCGGGGTTGGGTTTGAACCCACCACCTCTGGCATATGGGGCCAGCACCCTACTCCGTTGAGCCACAGGCGCCGCCCCCCAAGTTCTTGTAGTTAGTAAGCAGCAGACCTCGTGGTGGTTGGCCAGATTCGGGGTCTGAGTCCTAGCTTAGTCTTTCTGATTTGCTCAACGTATTCATGTCTACTCTGCAAAATGAGATGGCAAATGCCCCTGTGGCTGTGAAGATGCAATTACATAACATCTCCAAAGTGCCTCATGGGACCTGGCATAAAGCGAGTGCCGAGTAAATGGTGACTGCTTTTGTTGACCTGGTCTCTAGGCTAAAAGATCTAGAGCCACATCGTCTCTCTTCTAGACCATGTGCAGGTGTCACCAAGCTGCCAGAACACACATCTGTTTGTATCTCCTTCATTCCACTTAGCAGTGTGCATGCTCCAGTGCGGATGCTAGAACGAGTGCCAATTCCATTAGCCCAAGTAAATTGGACAGGGAGCTCTTGACAATTTAAGGCATTCATGGAATATTCCTGTTGGAATTTGCCGTGTATTTGCAAATTTGTCCTGTGGAAATGTATCTTTAGAAATCCAGTCGCTGATATAGAAGACACTGGAACCTGAAATGTATTTTGGTGATTCAGATTGCAGGCTAGAAAATGCCCATTATGATGAGACAGAAACACTTTTTTCATATAATGGGTTTCATTACTTTGATGGACAGCTCCCACCCCCATGCTATTAAGGCCTGTCTCACTCAATCATGGAAAAAAACCCCCAAAACCCTGTTATGTGACATATGGCATTCGTCCCCAGATCCAAGTGCTGCAATGGGGAGCCAAATGCAAAATCTGGTACATGAAGAACTGAGTGATGACTCACAATCACCCTTTTTCCTCCAGCAATGAGATCTCACTTGATGAAAAACATGGGAGTGATAAATGACATTGGGGAAAACAGAGCAAATCAGTAAAACTTTCTATTACTTTCTATTACTTCTTGTCTCTAGTCTCTCTTTATGTCAGACGTGTCTTCCTAAAACCCTTCATGTACCAAGCCACTCTTCTGCTCAAGAACTTTCAATGGCTCCCTGTTGCCTCTGGCACCAAGTTCAAACACCTTAGTCTCTTTTTTTCCCCCATAACTGCACTCCCCATCTCACTCATTCATTTGTTAATTTTTCATCCAGTTGATATTTATTGTGTACCTACTATGTGCTATCCCCTGGGCTAAAAACTGGGGGACATGCCTGTGGACCAGTCAGATGCCCTCCCAGATCTTCTGCTTTAATCCTTTACCCAGTACCTGTTTATTCTACCACTGCATCCACACAGACTCCAGGTCTTCAAAAGTAAATGATTTCCTTTCTCCTCCCTGCCAAGGTATGCCTCTTACCACTTCTAAAACTTCTATTAAAGTGCAAGCTTTCTACACGTGCCCCACACCTAAAGCTAGCAATCAGAAGCCCAGGAGAGCCTGCCTTGCTCAGAGGCTAGAAGAGCTGCAGTCATAAAGCACCTATTTAAAGCCTTTGAAAGTAAGTAAAAGGAAGAAAGAATCCCAAAGACTTTACATGCGTCAATTGATTGCATGAAGGATCATAAAGCAGGGATGAGAAACCTGGTTCCAGGCTAGAACAATCTCTGAAGGTTGTAGACAGAAAATACAGCAAAACTTGTTATCATGGGCATTTGTGTATGTCTGGATGGTGGTGGTGGGATGCAGGTTAGATTGATTATGCCTTATCAGTGATATAAATTGCTTTGCAATAAGTGCATAGGATTTATTGATGCAACCACATTTAAACTCAGTGATAGGAATATAAATCTGAAACAGGAACAGCAGTCGTTGGTATTCACTCGGGAAAGTAGGTATTGGGTAGTTAATACATGTCAGGCAAGCCTGCTCCTGACACGTGGGGCCCAGGGCAAATGTGCAAAGGGAATCTGGCTCATTTACTCTGTGTCGTTATAAATTAAGCCAACGCTATTTAACAAAGTATATTCTGTCCTCCCACCTTGACAAATAAAGCATGTCTTCATGATGATCTGGAAGCCTAGGTTTAAAAGTTTGAAATTCTGGCTCGGCGCCTGTGGCTCAACGGGCTAAGGCGCCAGCCACGTACACCTGAGCTGGCGGGTTCGAATCCAGCCCGGGCCCGCCAGACAACAATGGTGGCTGCAACCAAAAAATGGCCGGGGCGTTGTGGCGGGCGCCTGTAGTCCCAGCTACTTGGGAAGTGGAGTCAGGAGACTCACTTGAGCCCAGGAATTGGAGGTTGCTGTGAGCTGTGATGCCATGGCACTCTATCCAGGGTGACAGCTTGAGGCTCTGTCTCAAAAAAAAAAAAAAAGTTTAAAATTCTTGGAGTCTTCAAAGTCTCATTCCAAAAGATGATAGCACAAATGGGCCAGTCCTTGGGTAGCGCCTGTGGCTCATTGAGTAGGGTGCCCGTCCCATATACCAAGGGTGGCGGGTTCAAACCCAGCCCCGGCCAAACTGCATCAAAAAATAGCCGGGCGTTGTGGTGGGCACCTGTAATCCCACCTACTTGGGAGGCTGAGGCAAGAGAATTGCCTAAGCCCGGGAGTTGGATGTTGCTGTGAGCTGTAACGCCACAGCACTCTACCGAAGGCGATAAAGTGAGACTCTGTCTCTACCAAAAAATAAATAAATAAATAAATAAATAATAAAAAAACAAAAAAACCACAAATGGGTCAGTCCCAGGCCTGCAACCCTGAGCCTGACTTTCTGACCCTCTCCTCTCCCACCCCTACTCCATCTGGTACCACGAGGAGCCTCTCACACATGCAGGTAAACTCCCTGGCCCTCCTGTCCCAGAGGTTTGCACACTGGTGGAGTGTGTCAACCTTGGGAGGATGGACCAAGGACAAAGATCTGGCTCCGGAAGCAGCATGAGGCTGTTTAGGCAGGGAATTCCCACGCCCTCGGTAGCGAGAATGTGGCCTATAAAGGAGGGGCATGGACTCTTCTGGGCACATTTCCTTGATCCAGTGGATTCCTCCTTTTGAAAGGGATATGGCCAGGGGAGGCAAGAGTGTGGCACTGGGATCCATCACATACTAACTGGGGACAAGATGATTACAAATGCTCCTTGTCCTCCAGGCACTTCCCACCTGGTGAAACAGACACAGAGGTACAGAGTCCATACTAATGTGCTGGGGTAAATAAATGCTCTTTGCTGGAATCCAGAGCACAGAAAGGGATAAGGTATGAGAGGATGAACCTGAGGAATGCCAAAGAGGGGGAGAGGAAGCAAAGAGGAATGTATCAGGCATCATGCCTTTTGTTCGTTTTTATTTTTAGTTTGAAGTTTTGTTTATTGAGGTACAATTTGCATTCAGTCAAGGGCTCAAATCCCACCTTTATGACAGATCTATGAACTCTTACAGTTTCAAACAAATAAACACTGTTATAGTCCAGGTCGGAGGTAGAGGGAAGTGGGGGTGGGGGGCAGGGATGGGGGAGGACGATTAGCAGAACGGGGGAGGGCAGGAGGCGGGATCTCACCTAAGGTGCACATTGTGAGGCTGTATAACACGCCCCCTGGGTGAGGGGCTCTTCTACAAATGGAGCTTTACCCTGGAAGTGAGAACAATGTAACCTAAAGATTGTACCCTCATATTAATTCGAATAAATTGGAAAAAAAAAGGGAAAAAAACTGTTACCGTTCCAGAAAATCACAGCATCTCCACTCAGTCAACACCTCCTGCCCAAAGGTAACCGCTATTCTGATCTTCATGGCCAGAGATTGGCTCTGTCTCTTTTTGAATTTCATGTAAATAGAATCATGTGTTCTTTCACACAACAGTGAAAGAAACAGCGCGTCTGTGAAACCCAGACAGGCTGTGAAATCCACGCCGTTCTGTGTAGCTGTACTTGGTTCTTTTTCACTGTTGAGTACTGTTGCATGTTCTTAAAGCGTGATATTTAATTTTTCCCTTTTACTGTTTGATGAACATTTGAGTTGTTTTCACGTACACACACACAGGCGCAGAGAGACTAAAGCAGCGCTATTAAGGCCTCTGATGTAGGCACATTTTTGTTTCAGGTAACTTCAGTGAAAAAAATGGATTAATTTTCTGTGGAAGATTAATCAGAAATTTCAATTAATGGCAAGCCGTTTAAAGGAGGGGTCCCCGTTTATTTATGTTTGAGACAGAGTCTTACTCTATCACTCTGGGTAGAGTGCCGTGGCATCATCATGGCTCACAGCAGCCTCAAATTCTTGGGCTCAAATGAGCCTCCTGCCTCACTCTCCCAAGTAGCTGGGACTACAGGCACCCACCACAATGTCCAGCTAATTTTTCTATTTTTAGTAGAGACTGGGTCTCACTCTTGCTCAGGCTGATCTCAAACTCCTGAGTTCAAGCACTCCACCTGCCTCAGCTTTCCAGAGTGCTGGGATATAGCTGTGAGTCATGGTGCCTAGCCTCTATCCATATATTTTGTGTACTTCTTCTTCTTCTTCTTTTTTTTTTAAAGACCACTTTATTTATTTATTTAGGCTGGGGCCAGGTTTGAACCCACCACCTCCAGTATATGGGGCTGGCACTCTACTCCTCTGAGCCACAGGCGCCGCCCTATTTTGTGTACTTCTGACACCTACCCTTCTCATGCCAACCCCCTATTGTAATATTCAGAGTGCACAACTGAAATTTGCTCTTTCTCAGAAGGTAATGGGGTTCATAGTTAATGTTTGGCCACTTGCTGTTCCTCAAGATTGCATGTCACTAGACCACGGTTAGCCCATAGGATATTTTCTTCTTCAGAATAATATATCTATCTTGCTGAAAACCTAGCCATTCCTGGGCTATTTTTTGTTGACTGGAACTCAGCGTAACAGGTGCTGCGGACACAATAGGCCCTCACAACACACTTTTTTCTTTGGATGGCAGCAAAATAGGCAGGCGAGGGCAAAGACAGAATCCATTGTCAAGTATTTAGAAATCCCTTCTACCCCATTATTCTAAGATTCTCTTATTGTTTGCCAATCCAGCAGTATCCCCAGCATCCAATATGTACATTAAATCCATATGTTTCTGATGCATGTATGTTTAAATTGCTAAAAGGCAGCTTTAGAAAAGCAATTCATTGTCAAAGATCCCTCAGGACCCATCTTATTTAACTACAAACCAGATGTCTCATTTTCCCGGTAGGAAACAGACTTTGAACTTGGAAAGTTCACATTCTGTTTTTCACTCATCTCCACACAGTGAGAGGATTTGCAAATTGGTCAAGTGAGCCTCTTCTCTCCCAGAGCAATGGAGCATGTTGTGCATTGTGTGGGCTGTCACTGGAGTTGGGCTGTGAGTCAGGAAATCTGTATTCTGCTTCAACTTCCCGTACAAATTAAGAATGACCTCTGGGCAGTTACAGTTTGGGGGGAACCTTTGTTTTACAATCAAGAGAATCATGCCTTGCCTACAATGTCAGATGACAGAAAAGAGATTTGCAAAACATTTTGAGATTGCTGAAGGAAAGATAATTACATAAGCCCAAAGTGCCGGCCGGCTGTGGTGGCTCACACCTGTAATTCTAGCACTCTGGGAGGCCGAGGCAGGGGAATTGCCTGAGCTCAGGAGTTCAAGATCAGCCTGAGGAAGGCAAGGCCCTGTCTCTACTAAAAATAGAAAAACTGAGGCAAGAGGATCACTTGAGCTCAGGAGTTTAAGGCTGCTGTGAGCTATGACGCCATGGCACTCTACCAAGGGTGACAAAGTGAGACTCTGTCTCAAAAAAAAAAAAAAAAAGACCAAAGTGCCATCCTATCACAGTAATCAGATTTTTCAATTTCATAAAGTGAGATGAGGCCCTTTGAGATTCAGCCTACTTAAATCTGATGGTATCCCATGTGTTCATAGAGACTCCTAGGGTGTTAGAAGGATGTTTAGAGAGACCATTTATCCCAACTGTCCATTTGACCAATACAATTTTTGGTAGCATCCTACCAGATAGACACATGGCCTCTGCTTGCACACTGCCTTCCCAGGGAGTTTACTACTGCCTAAATAGCCCTTTGCTTTGCTGAACCACTGAAGTCATTAGCAGTGACTTTCTTAAATTGAGCTGCAATTAGCATTTGTGCAACTTCTACCTGCTGTTCCTATTTCCCCCCCTCTGGAGTCACAGGGACCGAGTTTGTGCTTTTTTTCCACAGGATGACTTTTCAGATATTTGAAGAAAGCTCTCATTATATCTCTCCTCTAGAGAAAAGTTATTTTCTTTAGCATCTAATTCTTACCCCCTCCTTCCTGACCATCATCAATCCCAGGAACACCTGGGACCTTGGGCTCGTTTTCTGGTATCTTCAGGAGGAGCTCAGGAATCTCATCCAAACACATCTGAGCGTCCCAGAAGGCGAGGCACCCAGCAGATCCAACTTGTGCCCTCCGTGATGTACCCTTAAGGGCCGGGGGGCGGGGGTGGGTTGTTTTGACAATTTTCCATTCTGTTTGAACTCTGTAGATTCTTGAAAGATCCTACAATTTCTCCCAAGAGAAATTGATAGTGGTAGATATTATACAAATCAAAAGCTGTATTGATAACCAAATAGCGTTTGAAATGAAAGAGTAGATCTTTATTGAGCATGTGTAAGGCTCAACATATTGTAACTGACGATACCGAGGCACAGAGAGGTGTAGCAACTTTCCCCAAGTCACACAACAAGCATTTGGAATCTGTCCCCTCTCAGTTCCACTAGGCCAAGCTACCTCCCCTCTGATTTGGTTAAAATGTGTGTAACTGCTCTTCTGTGACAGGTCAAGAAAAGTCTCTTCCTAAATCTATCCTCTCTTCCTTTAGGTACTCAGAGGTTGCTTTGCTATGCAGGAGCCCTGGACACACCTTCGCTTTCCCGAGTCTTGGAGGAAATTATTGGATGCTTCCCTAACTCTGTGCTCCTCTGTGGTTCTGATGAGGTAGAAGATGTCAGAAAGTTCTAGAAGACTTCACTTATACCCTGACCAAAGCAAACAATTTTATAGGGACCAGGATCTTCCGGGAGGGGGTTGTGTATCAACCACAACTTTATAAGCCATTGATGAGGCCCAGGACTTGCTCCAGGAGCATGGGACTTATGTGGTCACATAGGTAAGTCCTTACACTCAGAAAGGCCCAGCGTTAGCTTTTCCCCCTTTATTCTTAGTTGACACATACTTGTACATATTTGTGGGAGAAAGAGTGGTATTTCAATATGTGTGTATAATACTTAAGGATCAAACAGGTCATCAGCACATCCATCACCTCAAACATTTATCATTTCCTTGTGTTGTGAACACTCAAAATCCTCTCTTCTATTTTTGAAAAGATAATAATACATTGCAGCTAACCATATTTGCTTCACAGTGCTGCAGACAATCAGAACTCATGGACCCTACTGAGCTGTAATTTTGTACCTGTTAACCAACCTCTTCTCATCTTTCACTCCCCTTTACTCACATTTTCACTCTCTACTGCCATGAGCTCAATTTTTTTTTTTCAGCTCCTACATGTGAATGAGGACATGTGGTATTTATCTTTCTTGGGTATTATATTTAAGTCTTTAATCATTTTGAGTTCATTTTTTTTGGAAGGGAGGGGGAGACTGTGGGGTATAGGTGCAACAAGTGGTTGCTAGGGAGGATGAATAGATGGGGGAAATAGATTGACTTGTAAATTAACTTGAGAGACGGGTATTGTGTTTTAAATAACTTGGGCCAGGTGTTTTGGCATTCGAGGGGAAGGAAGTCAGTTGCCCCCCTGTGATCTTTTGATGAGGTCAGTCTGGTTTTATGCAGATAGAGGGAAAGCCCCTTGCAAAGCTTTCTGATTTTGAATGGCCTTTAATTCAAAGTATTCTTTATGTTAATGTGGTCAATTAGCTCCTTCATCCTCAGGATTGTCAAATCACCAGATGTTTTGAAGGACTAACGAGCCAGATCTGTGCTACTCAGGATAGTTCACTTGCTCTTTTTTTTTTTACATACATTCTATTACATTTAATCTTTTTTTTAAATTTTCTCTATACATATATATGTGTTTATTTAGTTTCCACTTTTTGCCTTCACAAAATTAAAAAGGCTTAAAATTTAATAACAATAACAATGTTCAAGATAAGGACTAGAAACAAAAACCTTGTAAAGAACGAACGATAATAAATGCATTCAGAAAAGAAATCAGACGATTGCTGCAACGAAATATTGAGCAATAATGATAATAATAATGCAAAAAAGTAATATTCACATTGTCAGATAAGAGTATGTCTATCATACAATGCTTTGACTTTGAGGTTCAGTATGGAGCCATCAGTTAACTTCTTATTTTTTTCCCCAAAGTCTCAAAAAATAGACAACTAATATTTATAAATAAAAACAAAAGATAATTTCAAAAAACAGATCATGCCAAATCTTATAGACAATAGAAAAAGAAGAAATGCTTCAAAATCATTCTACTTCATCTGGATACACCTGATGTTAAAATCGGAAAAAACGTATTTTTATAAAGGGAAATTACAAACATATTTCACTTATAAATGAGGATGTAACACTTGCTCTTTTTATTAAGTTGCCAGATAGATTGTATACGGACAGAGAAATAGTCTATACTGACTTGGTTAAGTGACAAAACCAAGCCCTACTGAGAGGTGAAAGACCCAAAAGATGAAAGATAATTCAAGAAGTGAGACAAAAGGAAAATGGGGTCTCAGCTCTGGGTGGGCAATGTGGTCTTTATTCTACCCAGGTACAGGCGGGGTGAAATCAGAAAGGAATTCCACGTGTGGGTTATGGCAGATGGGCATTTAAAGGGTCAGAGGGGCAGGGATTGGTACATTCATTATTCCCTGAGTGGGACGTGCACTTGATTCTTCCTGGGTGGATCGGTTCTACCTGGGCAGGTCCGTACATGTGACCCTGTCACCTATGGCTTGCAGAAGTGGACCAAAGGCCTTTAATAGCAATTGTTTTATAACCTGTTCCCATAGACTGACAGGAGCGTGTGAACATTGGAGATGTGAAGTGCCAATGCAGAAGAAGAGACACGGCAAACTGCGGACTGAGAAGGGGTATGCCTGCAGCCATGGCATCTAATTGGTCTGAAAAATACACTATAGGATGGATCTGAGAGGAAAAGGGCCTGTCCTCAAATACCAGCAGCAATTCCATTATGTTCATGGCAATATAGATGGAAAGGTTTATTAAAATTAGGTAAGCACAGAGCCAGAAGTGTGCATAATCCTAATTTAAGAGCTTTCAAGGAGTCTAATGCCTCTGTGGGCCAGAGACTAGGCTTCTGGATACTGTCAGGAAGGAGGGAGTATAATGATTTAGTGAGCACAGCAAAATTAGGAATCCACTGGTGATGGTGTTGCTGGAATTTCTTTCTGCAGTAGGTCCTTGGTCTTGGAGATTTGAGGAATAAACCCATGAAGCACAGAGATCAGTAATAAGATAGAATTTATTAGATAGAAAGGAAAAGGGAAAGAAGGAAAGACACCAGAGCCTCTGGCGGCTGGGGGCGGGGGTGGGGGAGAGACCCAAGTCGGAAATCCCCATGGGGGGCTTTTTGTCTAGGGGTTTTACACTGTTTTGTAAATAGGGAGATCTTGAGAGTTACATTTGGCTGGGACTTGGCAGACTTCAGTGTTGATTAGGAGTGAATGAAAAAAGGTATTAACAAATGAATGCATTTCCTCCAGCTCCGAAAAACAGCAGGAGCAAGCAGGTGTGGTGGCTCATGCCTGTAATCCCAGCACTCTGGGAGGCTGAGGCAGGCCCATCTCACAAGTTTGAGACCAGCCCGAGCAAGAGTGAGGCCCCCATCTGAAAAAATACCCAGGTGTTGTGGTGGGTGCCTATAGTCTCAGCTGCTTGGGAAATTGAAGCAACAGGATCGCTTGAGCCCCAGCGTTTAAGGTTGTTGTGAGGTATAATGCCAGGGCACTCTACTGAGGGCAAAAAAATGAGACTCTGTCTCATAGAAAAAAAAAAAGGCAGCAGGAGGTCCACTCCGGAGGAGGCCTAGCTTACATTCAAACGCAGGAAAAACTGCTTTTCTCCTGTCTCTTATTTGTATTCAAAGAGTGCGGTTTGGAGAGAAAAAGCCTGTTTGCTTGGGTCTGGAAAATGGGGGTGCTTGTTCAGTCCTGAATGGGGGAAACCCTGTGTCAATAGTAGCCAGTTGCTCTAAGAAATTTATGTAGTTATTTCTTAGTTTGGGGAAGGTTGATGAAATTGACTTAAGGCATTTTGGGGTGAGTTTTTGAGTGCCTTGAGATATTTTACATTCTAAGTAAGTAGCGGTTCTTTGTGCTCACTGGAGTTAAGACTTAGAGGCTGAAGGGGAGTCTCAGGGAAACTTGCTCTTTTTTCCCCTGAAAAGGAGTTGGTTTCCTGAAAAGATCAACTCACAGTTATGATAGATTCATAAGAGAAAGATTTATTGCCAAATACCATGCGCATGGTGGGGGGGAACCACAAGAATGATTTCCCAAAGTTTCAGTGATAGTGGTTTTTAAAATTGTCTTTTAGAAGGAAGGGGGAAGAGAAACTGGAAAGTATACATGTAGCAAGTGATTGCTAAGGGATGGAGGGAAAAGTTGATTAGTAAATTAACCTGAGAAATAGGTATTGTGCTTCAAATGACCTTAGGGCCAGGTCTATTAGCATGTGTTAAGGAGTTTAGCAGCCCTTTAAGATCTTAGGTAGAAGGAGGAAAGGCTTTGTTCAGAGTTTCCTGATTATGAATAGCTTTTAATTCAAAATAATCTTTATACCAAGGAATCATATTTTGGAGTGAAAAATTTCCTAGCTCCTTCAAGGCTTTAAGGCCTTAAAAGCTTTTTAAAGTAAGAGGGCATCTTGCTTAGTATAATTGCAGAATAAAAGATTATTAACATACTGAACAGAAGTGGGTAAAGGTTATAGAATCTAAATCAGTTTAGAGACTGAGAAAATATTGAAGGATTAGAAATTATGAATCAGAGCGAAACAGAATCAAAAACAAAGTTGAGTAGAAGTCAGTTATTGTATTCTTTAAGTCATCTGAACTAAATTCATGAGTTAGTTTCTAGTTTCTTGATAAAATATTTGTTTTAAACATCATTTTAAGCCAATTAATTAGAGCTCTTTATATATAATGTGCTAATAAAACATCACCTACAAATGGCACAGACACATACAGACAGAAGCTGTTTTAATAGTTTTTACAAGACTTTTTACCTGCAGGTTTTTAAATGTTACTATTTTTTAATTCAGACTATCAATTTTTGAATTATTTACTTTTTTTTTTTTTTTTGCAGTTTTTGGCCGGGGCTGGGTTTGAACCTGCCACCTCCAGCATATGGGGCCAGTGCCCTACTCCTTCGAGCCACAGGCGCCGCCCGAATTATATTCATTATTATTTTAAGCAATTACCAGCTAGGCAACATTTTTGTCTTTTAGTAAGGTTTTGTCATTTCTGTATTTGCCATTTTTAGGGACCTAATATTTATACATGTACAAGTAGATATTGTCAAAAAGCATTTAATGTTTTTAGAAATTAAGGATCCTATTTTCACCATAAATCTTGGCTTTAGCTCTCAGATTTCAGTGATCAACTTAGGCAAGGATTTTTCCTTACTTAAACATACAAGAAAATGGAATAAATGGACAACACACAGAAATCGCTGCAAATTCCTGAAAGCTGGAGTTTGCACCTCCTAAAGTACTGTTAACTATTGTTTGTTTCTGCCTGATGCAGATGCTTGAGGCCTCTAACTGAATCTAAGATAATTTAAGATAATCTAAAATAATTTGAAGATAGGATCAAAAAACTCAAGAGTTAAATACACAAATCTGTGGTATTTTGGCATCAGAGAGAACCTACCCACAAGCCTCAGTTGCAGTGAAAGAGTAAACAGGTTTGGGGTCTGGCAGGTAACCCGACTTGGACTCTCTGTGTTGCTGGGAATCTCTGAGAGTTCCATCTCAGAATCCACTTTTGATACAAATTAAATTTAACAAGTGTTTAATTGAGCAAAGAGTATTTCAGAAACTGGTCAGTTGAACTAGAAATGGTTTAGAGAGACTCTAATGTTGAGAAGATTCACGGACAGAAAAGAGAAAGTGAGGTATAAAAACAGCTGGATTGGTTACAGCTCAGCATTGCCTTACTTAAAGACAGGTTGAACAGCTGGCCACCTTTGAATGGCCAAAACTGCATGATCTTCAGAGGAAAGAGTAGATAGGAGTAAAGGTGGAGCAAACTTTACTGAGGAAAAACAGTTGACCTGGCCCGGCGCCTGCGGCTCAATGGGCTAAGGCGCCAGCCATGTACACCTGAGCTGGTGGGTTCGAATCCAGCCCGGGCCCGCCAGACAACAACCAAAAAATGGCCAGGCATTGTGGCGGGCGCCTGTAGTCCCAGCTACTTGGGAGGTAGAGGTAGGAGACTTGCTTGAGCCCAGGAATTGGAGGTTGCTGTGAGCTGTGATGCCACAGCACTCTCTCCAGGGTAACAGCTCGAGGCTCTGTCTTGGGGAAAAAAAAAAAAAAAGAAAAACAGTTGACCTTTTTACTGTTGCACTTTTAAATTAAAGAAACCAAGGTTATTACTTAATTGAAGAAGCAAGAAGTATCTTAAGAGGTGTAATACGGTTCTTACAAGAGTAAAAAAAAGTCACAAAAGTAACTCTAAGAGAGAAAGATCTCACTAGTCATGAACAACAGGCAACCTAGAATTTTTTACAGTTATATTTTCCAGGGTCCCGGATTTTAATAAATACATAAACATTTAAAAGTCATCTGTGTCTCCTCTATAGAATACAGGAAAGCAAATGTTTTGTGTAGTAGAGAAAAGAAGTAACAAATGGCTTAAGTTACAAATATTAAACCAGAACAGGTTCATTCCCTGCTGAAGAATCGAACCTAGGGGTACTGAGATGAAAATAGGCCATGAGGCAAACTGGCCTCTGTCATTATTCCTACAGGGGCAGTGTTTAAAAGATGATTTCTTTCTTTGTTTTAAATCAGATATTTGCTCTTCAGTTTTGTCAAGAAACTCTTTAGGGCTAGCCATAACTTTACGTGTCTTTCCTTTAATCTAACTTCTTTATTATTACAATAAATCAATTGTTCCAAATAAGAGGTCTTTAAAAGTTTTTAAGAAAAGTTAGAAATCTTTTAGTTTAAAGAATCCGTCTTTTGGCCATGAATTATAATGGCATATTTGTTGTAAAAGTGACTTAATCCAATGCCTCTTTGTAAAGCCCATGTTAACCTGGAGAGGGCACAAAGTCGGCCCATTGTCTCTTCCTAGAAAAGGCCATTTCTAAGATTGCTAAAAATTCCCTCTCAGAAATAGACTTATGATAGAATAGCCAATGACAAAAACTCACTTCCCAGAGCTTGACCTATTTGGTATAAACTGTGCTGCTTAGAATGTTATGTGTCTCTCGGATTCCCAGTCTTTTCAAACTGGCCACATGACATGTCTCCGACAAAACACAACCCCTGAATGGGGAGTCTGAGGAGAAAATTCCCACTCAGTCACAAGTCAAGCTCAAAAACATAAAACAGGATTAGAGGGAAACCTCATAAGGTTTTTGTTTCAGGGACCTCCAACAAAGTTTGTCTTAAAAGACACCGGACTAGTCAGAACCATGTAATTGACCAGTATGCAGGGCTGGTTTGACCACTGGGCTCACGGGGAGTCAGGCCTGAGTCCCACCTTATGATAACCCTCTTTAGACAAAAGGACACAGAAAGACAATTGACAAAACAAGAACAAGCAATAACAACAGCAATAAAAGCTATTTCTAAGAGGAGACGGAATCAAACGATATGAATATTCATACACCACAAAGTAACAAAAAATATACCAATACCATAGTTGCTCACAAGACTAGTTACCAACAAAAATTTTTCCCTTATTAATCTTAAATTTGGAAAGGACAATGATCTTTTACCATCTGCTCAACCAGAGCTCACAAAAAGGAGAATTGGGAGTCCAACTGGTAAGTAAAGTATCTCCTCATGGGCCAGCTGATTGGAGTTCTAATCTTCCTCACTGTGGCTTTCAGAAAACCGGAGTGGCTTTGAGACCCTGATTACTGCACCAAACTGTACAGATCATGGGGCAACTAACCCTTTCTCCCTGAAAGTTCCCTGAGAGATCAACTCACAGGGCAGATTAATAAGAGAAATGTTTATTTCCAAATACCATGTACATAGGGGGATCTACAAGAATGATTACCCAATGTCTCAATGATGGTCAGATACATTATTGATGCCTTTTTGAAGGGAGGGGGGAAAATGTGAAGTTTAGGTGTAGAAAGTGGTTGTTAGGGAGGATGAATAGATAGGGGAAACAGATTGACTTGTAAATTAACCTGAGAGATAGGTATTGTATTTTAAATGACTTAGGCCAGGTCAGCTAGCCTTTAGAGGGGGAAGTAAGGAAGTCAGTTGCCCCCTTTTGAATTTTTTTTGTGAGATAGCGTCTCACTTTGTCACCCTTAGTAGAATGTAGTGGCATCATAGCTCACAGCAACCTCAAACTCTTGGGTTCAAGAGATTCTCTTGCCTCAGCCTCCAAGAAGCTGGCACTTCAGGAGCCTGCCACAATGCTTGGCTATTTTTAGTAGAGATGGAGATCTTGCTCTGACTAAGGTGGTCTCAAATTCCTGAGCTCAGGCAATCCACCCCCCTTGGCCTCCCAGAGTGCTCGGATTACAGGCTTAAGCCACCACATCTGCCTGCCCCTGCTGCTTTTTCCCGGAGCTGGAGGAACTGCATTCATTTGTTAATACCTTCTTTCATTTGCTGCTAATCAACACTGAAGTCTGCCAATTCCCAGTCAAATGTAATTCTCAAGCCACGGGGGGTGGGGTTGGGGTGGGAGGAGGCTTCCATCTTTTGATGAGGTGACTGTGGTTTCATGGAGTTGGAGGGAAAGCCCATTCCAATGCTTTGTCATTCTGAATGGCCTTTAATTGAAAATATTCTTTGTGTTAAGTAGTCATATTTTGGGGTAAAACTTCCTTAGCTTCTTCACATGCTTTTCTAAGTTGCCATTCTTCTGTAGTGTTGTTGTTTTGCTTCATTGGGGGTTGCTATACTTCATTAATTGTACTCTAGAGCTCTCCCAGAGCTATTTTTCTTTTTTTGAGAAGTATTTGTTAAATCATTATTTTTGTGGGGCAATGAGGGCTAGATTTCCGAGTTTGCCATCTTGCTGATATCATTCTACATTTTGTTTTTTAATCCTCTATTTCAAGGCTTGGCAAAGTACGGCCCACAGGTGGGTTACTTGCTTTTATGAATAAAATATATTAGAACACATCACATCCATTTACTTACGTATGGATCATTCCAGCTTTTGTGCTACAATGGCAGAGTGAAGCGGTTAAGAAGGAGGCTGAATGGTCTGCTGAACTCTAAATTTTTACTGTGTTCTCCTTAACAGATATGTTTGCTGACCTCTGCTTTAGATTATAACTGAAAATTTCACAAGTTATATGAAAAACCTTGATTTAGCAACATATATCATGAATAGAGATCTTGCTGAAATTAAGGCAATGCAAATTAATTTTATAGAAGAAATACAAATTAATTCCTGAATTATGTGTGTCTTTGTGTTACTACTCATCCAAATATTGCCGGTCCATCAAAAGAACACCCAGACACGCACAGTCATAATGAAATTCAGTCATCTTTGATATCGTGAAGACTTTCAACAGTATTAAAACCATCATTTTACACATATTTATTGATTTGGCTTTTATAAAGTTATACTTGTCAAAATCAAAAATGGGACATATTTTATTTGACAGTTTATTGCCTTGACTTATAATTTTTAACTATTAGGCATATGCTATGTTTATTTTCTTGCTCTGAGCCCCTCAAGTGTTTGGGGGAGCTGGATGAGGTGATAAACATGTCAAAACTTAGATATTAGGAAGCAGATTTTGGCCTACTGGGGCCTTGTGTTCTGCAAGGTTCTGCCAATGCTTAATGAATTCAGCAAAATCTACCTGTTTGCTGTTGCCATAGGGCACTGATAGAGAAAATAGCAGAGTACCTTCTATGGCTGAATTGTGCCCTCTCAAAATTCAAATGCTGAAGGGCAGCGCCTGTGGCTCAGTGAGTAGGCCGCCGGCCCCATATGCCAGAGGTGGTGGGTTCAAACCAGCCCCGGCCAAAAAAAAAAAAATTCATATGCTGAAGCCCAAGCCCCTAATGTGACTGTTTCTAGAGTTAGGGTCTTTAGGAGGTAATTAAGGTTAAATGAGGCCATAAAGATGGAGTATTTATCTTATAGGATGATAGACTTATAAGGAGAGGAAGATCTCCTCTGTCTGTCTGTCTGTCATGTGAGAACAGAATCAGAAGGCAGCCATCTGCAAGACAGAAAAGGCCATTATCAGCGACCAAGTCCTGCTGGAGTCTTGGCCTTAGACTTTCCAGCCTTTAGCACCATGAGAAAAATAAATGTGTGCTGTTTAAGATATGCATCTATGGTAATTTGATATGAGGACTCAAGCTAAGATTTTGGTGCTGAGAAAGGGGGTGCTGCTGCCAAAAATTCCTACAAATATGGCATGGAAGTGGCTTTGGAACTGGACAATGGGTAGAGGTTAGTGTTTTGAGGTGCATCCTAGAAATATGGACATTAAAGGCAATTCTGGTGAGGTCTCAGGGAGAAATGAGGAACATGTTGAAAATTGGAAGACAGTCTTCTTTATAAGGTAGCAAAGAACTTGGTTGAACTGTACCCTCATGTTTTGTGGACTTTTGAAGGTGCAAGTGATAAAATTGGACAGATTGGATCCAAAATATAGTAAAATGCACAAAGAGAGAGTTGAATGAAGAAGGAATTGTTAAGCAAGAAAGAACCAGAACTTGGAGATCTGGAATATTCTTAGCCTATATATATTGCAAAAAATGAGACTCGTTCTGAAAAGAATACCAAAGCACGTGTGCACGTACATGCACATTGCCAGAGCTGAGGTGGTATAGGAAGTTGGTGTGGAGTAGAGAAGCAGGTCTGGAGAGAGATACCCTGTATAGCGTGGTTATCAGTATGCCTGGTGAATGGTACAATAACATAAAATTACCATTGAAACCACTTTAAGGTGTACAATTTAATGGGGCTAAGTACATTTACAATAGTTACAGAACTTTTCCATTATTGTAAAAGGAGACCTCAAATCCATTAGCAAGGCACTCCTCATTTCTCCGGGCCTCCACCCCCTGGCAAATAATAATCTGATTTCAGTCTCTATGGATTTGTCAGTTCTGAGTATTTTATATGAATGGGATTGTACAATATGTGATCTTTTGCAACTGACTTCTTTTACTTAGCACAATATTTACAAAGTTCATTCATGCTGTAGCATGTGCCAGTCCTTCATTCCTTTTTATGGCTGCATAGCATTTCATTGTTTGCACATATCACTTTTTGTTTATCCACCCATCTGTTGATAGTCGTTGTGTCTACATTTAGACTATTGTGAATAACAGTGCAATGAACAAGTCTCTGCTTTCAATTCTCTTGGGTATATACGTAAGAGTGGAATTACTGGGTCACATGGTAACTCTATATTAAGCCTTTTGAGGAAGTGACATGCAATTTCTGCAGTGGCTACACCATTTTTCAATCTAACCAGTAATGTGCAAGGAGTCTAAGAGATGGTTTTTGTTTTTGTTTAGCGAGAGAGTCTCACTTTATCGCCCTTGGTAGAGTGCTGTGGTGTCACAGCTCACAGCAACCTCCAACTCCTGGGCTTAGGCGATTCTCTTGCCTCAGCCTCCTGAGTAGCTGGGACTATAGGCGCCCGCCACAGTGCCCGGCTAGTTTTTGTTGGTTTTGTTGCATTTTGGCCAGGGCCGGGTTTGAACCCGCCACCCTCGGTATATGGGGCCGGTGCCCTACTCACAGAGACACAGGCGCCACCCAAGGAGATGGTTTTGAGTAGTCCTGGGAGAAGAGACACTACCAAGGTCACTTGCGTATAGGGAAGACACTGGCTGGTACTCGTTTTTGAGCCAGTTCCCCTTGTACCCTTCTTCAAATTGTGCAGAAAACACAAGCTTTTTTCCTCTCCAAGCCTTAGCATGATGGCCCCACTTTGGAAGTCTTCCAATCCCTGAGATTTCTGAGGAACGGGCGGCGCCTGTGGCTCAGTGAGTAGGGCATTGGCGGGTTCAAACCCAGCCCCGGTCAAACTGCAACAAAAAATAGCCAGGTGTTGTGGTGGGCGCCTGTAGTCCCAGCTACTCGGGAGGCTGAGGCAAGAGAATCGCCTAAGTCCAGGAGGTGGAGGTTGCTGTGAGCTGTGTGACAGCCACCGATAACGTGAGACTCTGTCTCTATAACAAAAAAAATTTTTTTTCGGAGGAATTTCATGGCACTGTGAGGGGCCACTCCTCACCTCCTAGGGACATGTGACATAATTCCATTTGCTCTGCCTGTTAGACTTGGACTCCAGGAAGGGGCAGGGCTGCCGTAGCTAGGTTCACCCTTTTGCCTGGATTCCCGTTGGCTCTGGTACCTAGAGCATCTGAAGGAGCAGTCTCCCAAAGCCTGGGGCAAAGCCTTCCCAGCCAAGTGCAGCCAGCAGCCTGCGACAACACCTCCTTCTGGCCTCCTAATGTGCTTTGCATTAAAATACCCATTTTGGCTTTGCCTTTGAGTCAGTTCTCAGGAGAGCAATAAAAGACGAGCCATTAATGGGTGGGCCGTGGAGATGTAGTGGACTGGGAAATGACTACAACTCACTCAAGTCAGTGCCTTTTGGCTCTTTCCCCACACACCGCCAATGCCTGCAATGATGTCTTAGGCTCAGCTCTGCCACTACCTGGAGGTGCCATTTCAGCAGCTCTCCTCCCCTTCTCTTCGTCTTAGTTTCTCCATATACTAAATGAGCAGGGAATCTCCAAGAGGCACTTCCGGCTCTAGACAGTCTATGATTAGTGATCACGTAGCGCCTGGCCCTAGCAAGCACGCTGGGCGTCTGCTCTGTGCAATCAAAAGATAGGCGATACTTTGGAAGATATTTTCTTTCCTGCCCTTTTCTGACGCAGAAGGTTGTGCTGGAGAGGGGACTAGTAAATGGGGGTGGGAAATAGTGGATTGTGATTAACCAGATGATGAACCCCGTCTGCTTTTAATCAGCCACTTCCTGTTCTCCCAGACCTCTAAACTTTTAATATTAATGGAAACAGATTTGAATTCTGGAAAGAGCTATTCTGGAAAATAATTGGATATTTACTAGGTGAAAAGTGAAATTGCGCAGGCATTTCATAGGGTTTGGTATTTGACAGGTGCCATTTTTCTTTCCAATGTGTTGCATACCTCTGTTTTATAAACCAATATGGATAGTGGCATAAAAGATTACGGGTTTACATGGTGGTAAGACCTGGGAATATGTTCAGGGGGGTTGGTGGGCAGGAAGAGAGAATTTCAGCTAGGGTCAAGGCTGAAATGCCTGAATTAGTAGGGTAGAATTATTCGAAGGCAAAGAATGTTTCTTTAAAAGAAATGTAGCCATGATCATAAGTAGAGATTACACTCAGAAAGAGAGAGAGAGAGAGACAGAGAGAAAAAGAGAGAAACAGAGAGAGATATCTTGGCTTAAGAGGAAGGTAAGATAAGTGAGTGCTGACACTCCCCTGGAAGCTCCTTTGGCTTCATAAAAAACTTTGTAGTTAGAGAAGGCAGGAAGGCACTGGAAGAAAGCAAGGAAATTTTACTGAACCAAACACAGAGGCCTCCAAGGCTGTAGGCAAGCAAAACAAGATGAAAATGGGTCTGCTAGGAAGCAAATGAGGGTTGCCCCAGTGGCTAACTCAGTCCCTTTGGGTTTTTTCCCTTGAGGGTTTCTCACTTTGTTACTCCTCCGATCATCAGGATCCCACATGTTCTTCCTTTAAACATCTGGCTCTTCTGCGGACAGAGCATTTCTTTTCTTTTTTCTTTTTGTAGAGACAGTCTCACTTTGTCGCCCTCGATAGAGTGCGGTGGAGTCACAGCTCACAGCAACCTCCAACTCCTGGGCTTAGGCGATTCTCTTGCCTCACCCCTCCACCCCCCAGTAGCTGGGACTACAGGCGCCCGCCACAATGCCCGGCTATTTTTTTGTTGCAGTTTGGCGGGGCCGGGTTTGAACCGGCCACCCTTGGTATATGGGGCTAGCGCCCTACTCACTGAGCCACAGGCGCCGCCCCAGAGCATTTCCTCTTTCTTTCTTTTTTTTTTTTTTGAGTCTCACTTTGTCCCTCTTGTTAGAGTGCTATGGTGTCTCAGTTCACAGCAATCTCAAAATCTTTGGCTTAAGCGATTTTATTGTCTCAGCCTCCTGAGTAGCTGGACTACAGGCGCCTACCACAACGCCCGGCTATTTTCTAGAGACAGGGTCTCGCACTTGGTCAAGCTGTTCTCCAACCTGTGAGCTCAGGCATTTGGGGGAATTCTTGCCATAATGTACTTGCAGTCCCAGAGAAGTGGTCTAGTTTTTTTTTTTTTTTTGAGACAGAGCCTCAAGCTGTCACCCTGGATGGAGTGCTGTGGCATCACAGCTCACAGCAACCTCCAATTCCTGGGCTCAAGCGAGGCTCCTGCCTCCGCCTCCCAAGTAGCTGGGACTACAGGCGCCCGCCACAACGCCCAGGCATTTTTTGGTTGCAGCCGTCATTGTTGTTTGGCAGGCCCAGGCTGGATTCGAACCCGTCAGCTCAGGTGTACGTGGCTGGTGGCTGGCGCCTTAGCCCGTTCAGCCACAGGCGGTGGGCCAAAGTGGTCTAGTTTTACCAGAATCTTGACTGCTGTCGGTTCTATTAGCTCCCTGTCAGTCACCACGTGGCAGCCACCATCTTCTTTCCCATCAGGGGAGTGTCAGCACTCACTTATCTTTTCCTTTCTAGCCGGAGTAGAAAAGCTTGTTCTCACAGTCCTGTTTTTCTCCCTTCAATTGGTAAGGATTTAAGCTGAAGGATGCTCCTTTTCAGCTGTGAATTGGCGGGTTGAGGTGTTTCTTTCATCTATGAGAATAATGTTGGTCACAGGTGAAGCTGGGCAGAGAGAACAACTGAGCCCCACCCCTATTGATGAATTAGCATGTGGAGGTCTCAAGAGACAGACAGAATTACTTTGCAGGACTTTATACATACCCTTTAGAGAGGATTCTATAGGAATATTAGGGAAGTAGCTCAATCACATAAAAAACTTTCTTCTCAAGAAAAGTCGTGGACAGCCATAAAAGCCATTCAGATTTCAATTTCTTTAGGTGTTCACTTGGGGAAAAAAATGAAATTGTTTAGCTTTTATAAGTTGATGAGGAAAATGATGTGCTTATCCTGAAAATCAGCTTATCTGGGCAACTAGGTCTTTTTAGGGCAATGATTTCACAGATGAGGAAACAGGCCAACATAGCGGGAGGAACTTGTCACAGTCACTCATTAAATTCACTAACAAGCCAGATCCAGCCTCAGGGCCTCTTGAGTGTCAGGGCAGTGCACTGCCAGAAGAAATTTGGGAAACCAAATTAAGGTAACAGAATTAAGGCACCTGGCTCACACAGAGATCAAACAAAGGACCAAGGGCAGGTCAATATTGGTTTCTAATTCAAGCTTCTAAAGGTCCCCAATTAGTACAATAGGCCAGAAAAAGAAAAGATCTCTCCATTCCCACCAGGTTAAGTTCCATCATCTGGTCTCCTTTGTTATAACGAAAACCTGGTCCCTGGTGGAAAATTTCTGTTACTTTTTTTTTTTGAGACAGAGCCTCAAGCTGTCACCCTGGATAGAGTGCTGTGGCATCACAGCTCACAGCAACCTCCAATTCCTGGGCTCAAGCGAGTCTCCTGTCTCCGCCTCCCAAGTAGCTGGGACTACAGGCGCCCACCACAACACCCGGCCATTTTTTGGTTGCAGCCGTCATTGTTGTTTGGCGGGCCCGGGCTGGATTCAAACCCATCAGCTCAGGTGTATGTGGCTGGCGCCTTAGCCCATTGAGCCACAGGCGCCGAGCCATCTTTTTTTTTTAATATAAATTTGTCTCCTGGTTTCTTCAATTCCATTCCCTTCACTTTTCTAACACCCTGGCTCGAGGGGTTGGAATCACCCTTGATTCCCCTTTTACTTTTGACTGTCTTGTAGAGTCACCCAGTGCCCTTCCTCCTCAGCCATGCCTCTCAGCCTTATTCTTCCCTGGCTGCCTCTGCCCTGGTCCTGATACTCACTACCTATGTGCCGTGACCACAGGCAGGCCATTCAATCACCCTTTGACTTCCTCATATGTAAAATGGGAATCCTAACCTCTACATGATGGAATGCGGTTTCAGAATCAAATCAGGTAAGTCAACTAAGGTTTTGGCACAGTATATGTGGTCAGTAAAAGCTGTCTTCCTGGCTCAGCACCTGTGGCTCAATGGGCTAAGGCGCCAGCCACGTGCACCTGAGCTGGCGGGTTCAAATCTAGCCTGGGCCCACCAAACAACAATGACGGCTGCAACCAAAAAATGGCCAGGCGTTGTGGCGGGTGCCTGTAGCCCCAGCTACTTGGGAAGCAGAGGCAAGAGACTTACTTGAGCCCAGGAATTGGAGGTTGCTTTTGATGCCACAGCACTCTATCTGGGGTGACAGCTTGAGGCTCTGTCTCAAAAAAAAAAAAAAAAAAAAAGCTGTTTTCCTCTTTCCCTCTAGGGTTTGTTCCTAGTACTAATGTATCTTCTAATCCATACTGCATGCTGCTCCAGAGTTGATTTTCTGAAAACAGTTTTCATCAGTGAATCCCTTTGTTACCGCCTTTCATGGTAGGCCCCTACCCTGGAATCACAGATTGATAAGTGGTCAGCATCCTTACAGCTGGTGAGTTGGTGAGGCTCCTGGGGAATGTCCTCTGAAGGAGGAGGGAAGGCTATCGCTGTCACTGTGAATCTGTACTAGCAGTTAGGGACTGCTGCTCCTGGAACAAAGGTTTTTGACAATTAATCTCCTTCACTCCTGTCCTGGAGACCCCATTGTAAACTAACATTTCCCCGATTTGAGTAAAGACTAATGGGTAAGCAGAAGAAGTCCCAAAAGCTCTCGACTCAACACTCAAGATCTCGCATCAGTTAGCTCTTTCATTTTCTTTTCTACTTTTCTTTAACTCAAGTCAATTAGTTCCTCTACAACGGTGGTCCCCAGCATTAATGGCCAGAGACTGGTTTCATGGAAGACAATTTTTCCACTGGATAGTGGGGAGGGAGAGGGAAGGTGGGACAGGAGGCAGTGTCAGGCCCAGGCCTTGGGCCCCACAGCTCTACAGTTCCTCTCATGTTCATTTTCAAAACAGAAAACTTCTTTTGTACAAAAATAATATGTGTTCATTGTAAGAAAAAAAATTTTATAGGATAAAAATGAAAGTGCCTTTTCATCACTCCAATTTGACTTGTCAACAAACAAAACTAATCAAGAGTTAGTTAAGATAGAATTTTTAGGTAGTGTCAACATACTTAGAACTAGAAGAGAAACTGTAATAGTCATTTGCCTTTTGTGTCTGTTTGAATAGCACTGATCCTTTTATTCTTTTTTAAGGTTTTGGTGCATATGAGGCAAAAATTTGTTCCTTGCATGTGCTTGTAGGACAGAGAGGCGCTCCTATTCCTGTGTCTAAACAGAAGAGGTAGAGGGCCTTGCTCTGTTGCCCTGGCTTGAGTACAGTGGTGTCACCATAGCTCACTGCTCAGGCTGGTCTTCAACTCTTGACCTCAAGCGATCTTACCACCTCAGCCTCCCAAAAGCTGGGAGTACAACAACATGCCACCACACCCAGCTAATTTTTCTATTTTGTGTAGAGACAGGGTCTCACTGTGTTGCTCATGCTGATCTCAAACTCCTGGCCTCAAGTAATCCTTCTGCCTTGGCCTCCCAGAGTGATAGGATTATAGGCACTAACCACCATACCCTGCCCATTGCTTTATTTTTAAAAATGTGAAAAAGGATTCCTGTTGGCATTTCTCTTTTGTCTTATAACATTAAAAAGTATTTTACTGTGACACCTTTCAGATCCAACCTAACCCAGGCAGGAAAGGCAGCCAAAATCAGAGAACAGGTTATTATGAATTCTACATCCCTTTTTAGACTGTTAGCTCAAAAAGTTATTCTCTTATTCAAGTTTCATCTTCCAAATTTCATCTTCCACTTCTTGGCATATTTATAGAACCCTGAAGAATCTTCAAAACAGGTTCAGTCCCCCTGGCTTGTCTGTTCATATTCCAAAACAATGTTGTCAAAAATAAAGGTTTGATTATATAGTGCACCTTCCAGAACATATTATTAGGATGTTAAGTGAGACAAGCTCAGCAGTGAAGGTTAAGAACCCTTTTTTAACCCTTACTTGATGGCAAATGTTCCTTTTGTACCCATCATTTCCTTCCATTGATTTGAAAAACTTCATTTCCTCATATTCAAGTTCTAAGCCATTTTTTCTCTGTCTGTAAAGGGAAAAATTTTGACAGCAGAAAATGTGAATTGGACATTTGCATATCTACTATGGGTCTCAGGGGACCACTAAAAGATCGCTGGACACCTGTAGTCCCAGATACTCAAGAGTCTGAGGCAGGAGGACCAGTTGAGCCCAGGAGTTTAAGGTTGCAGTGAGCTGTGATGATACCACTGCACTCCAGCCCAGCCATCAACCCTGTGTCAAAACAAACAAAAAACCCCACTAGATGTTAAAGGGATTTGTAGAAGTACAAAATAATGCCTCTCTTCTCACTATTGCTTTTGTCTTGAGACCTTATTTATTTTTTCATTTAAAACTATGTTTATATTTAAGAGATTTCTTATTTTTCTTTAAAATGAATAGTTTTAAAACTATCAGCTTCAATTTCTAATGCACCAAATATTGATAACAATAACACACATAAATAAAAGTTTTCTGTGGTTCTTGATAATTTTTAAGGTTATAAAATGACCCTCAGACCAGAAAATTTGAGAACCACTAATACTTACATACCTAAACAATACAGAGGCAAAACTGGCTGTAACAATTTTACATCACAAATCCACTCATCCCATCGTATAAAGGAAAGAGAGAGCTTTCTCCCAAAACATCAAACAGAGTGTCAGCTTTCAGTCTGGTTGAACCAATTTAGGACCTGAGCCCACTCTTTGTACCAATTACTATGGCAAGAGGCTGGAGCTGGGGGTGGTTGCATTGCACTTAACATGTGGCTGCTCCCCAGTGGGAGAGGAAATATACGGATGCCCAGGGGTCAACAAACCACGTTCATTGCGCTTACCATGGAAAATAACAATAATAATAATGACGACATGCGCGTAGCACTTACTGTCTGGCTCCATTTTCCCTCAATTCTTCACAACCATCCAATGAGAAAAGTATGATCATTATTTATTATAGCATGTGATATAGCCTCTGCCACCACTTCAACTCAGAAATGCGCTTGAAGAACATTAAAAAGTTTAGCCTTGCTACGATTTTGGTCAAAGCTTTACCATAGGCATGTACTAGTAGTAGAAGGCAGTGGTTAGAGTGCAGGCTCTGGGCTCAGACAAATTTACTCACGCTGTACTCAGATTTTGACTGAATGGTTTTCCCTGACAAAACGAAGTGGTATGTGTTATTTTTTCCTATAACTTATACAGTATCCCTTATAATCATCCATGGTATTTGTTAGGGAGGGAAAATTATATTTTAGTATAATTAAATTGTCTAATTTAATTCAAGTCAATCATTTAAGTTGTCTCTTCAAATATTCTGTTGCTTTGGAGACAAGGCTCAGCCTGTCAGATTTCTGGCCCCTTTCCTCCAGATGGTTCTAAGAGTTTTGGGGACTGGGTGAGAAGGGGAGTGATGTGAACACCAGTGACGGAGAATAGCAAAATCCTAAGAGCTACATCCCGGGCTGGCAAGTGCTAAGAGCTGGACCAGTCCCCAGGTATTTTGCTGGTGTCTGCCGGTAAGGAGTTGCAATCAGTGGTCTCTTAACTTGGTTATGTGACGCTTCTCTTCCCTAACACTGTCTTGGTCTTCACTGGGTCTGAGGACACCTTTGACATCAATGCTTTTGATGGATTCCCCAGCCAGACTCTACACTCATGTCCACGTCACAGTCACGCAACCCCAAACATTCCATGTGGGAACTGACATCCCTTAGGGGAATTGAAGTGCGGCTCTCCCCTGCCTAAGCAGGCTGCATTCTGATTTGTTTCCACGCAGTCACCTCCACGCTGGTACCAGGAGGCTCAGGAGGTAGTTCCTTCCCAGGTTCCTCAACAGAAAGCGGAGCAGAAGCCTCTGAGTTCAGACTTGCCCTTCACCTTTGCTGTTCCTCCTCTTCTTGTGACAGCATTGGCACAAAGAGGGAGACTGAGGCATCCCACCTGCCAATCTACTTCTGCTCTTCACAGATTAGGGGCCTTCCTGTGACATCCAGACCTCTCCTCTGTGGGAGTCTCTGATCAAGTCTTCCAGACATAGTTCCTGATGTTAAAGGAGACAGAGGGACTTAGAAAAATCCTTTTCTCTTTTGATGAAGACTGGCTTTTGAGCTTACTATCTTGCTAAGTAATTGAAAATCAGACTTCGTATGTCAGAAGCTGAACATTAACTCTCTCCTTTTTCTTTTCTTTTCCTCCATCTCCTTCTTTCTCCTTCTCCCTTGCCTTCTTCTTTTTTGGCTTTTCCACTACCACAACCCTGACTCACACCTTTACCTCTTCCCAGTCCTTAGGATGTCTCAGGCAATTGAAGGAGAAGGCTGTATACATGAGAGGAAAGTATACAACATAAAATACACATGTGGGGAAACTGCACACTTACTCATTTTATAAGTTTATCCCGTGACATGGAAAGGCTTAGTTTAGAATTCTGGCTCTGGCTGGGCGCAGTGGCTCACACCTACCATCTACTACTCTGAGAGACTGAAGAGGGAGGATGCCTTCGGTTAGTTGGTGACCAGCCGGAGCAAAGTGAGACCCCCATCTCTGCCAAAAGTAGAAAACTTAGCTGAGTGTGATGGTGGCTACCTGTAGTCCCAGTTACTTGTGAGGCTGAGGCAAGAGAATCACTCGAGTCTGGAGTTTGATGTTGCTGTGAGTTAAGATGATGCCACTGCACTCTGGTCCAGGTGACAAAGTAAGACTCTGTCTCAAAAAAAATTAAGACTCTTAACATGAGCCCCAAACCTGCATGATTTGCCTTGACAATATCTCCCCCTTTCCCTTCTAGATCATTACACTCCAGCTTCTCCAGACTTCTTTCTGTCTCTTGAACTCCCCCAGCTCCTTTTTGCCCTAAGGCCTGGAGTACTTATCTCTGCCTGGGGTCTGTCTCCCACTCTTCACTCAGCAGGTATGTGTGCTCCCCCCACGGCATATAACGCCCGCTCACAGAGGCCTGAGCTAATCTCCACCCCTCTTTGCTGTCTTATTGATCTTTGCACTTGTCTTTCCCAACCCTTACCATACCACCTAATTACCATATATATTATTTGTGTGTGCCCCTCTTAAATGTCTGGTTCCCCAGCTAAGAGCAGAGCTATGTTTGTTTTGTGCTGTTACTTTACTTCTTATGCCTCGTGCAATATGTCATACATAGAATGATGAATAAGTGATTGTAGAACAGATAAAAAGTCAACACCTGAAAGACAAAAGTGTCTAGGTCATTTATTAGCCAACCATTCATTAAGCATTTGTTGAATGCCTATTGGTGCTGAATGCTGGGAATAAAAATACAATAAAAACCCAATCCCAAAACCACTTTATGTGGTTCCAGTCTGTTGGGACAATGTAGTGAACTGAATGGTGGCCCCCCAAATATCAGATCCTATTCTGTCTGCAACAGGGGTCTTCACATATATGATTATAGATCTTGAGGTGAGGAAGTTATTCTGGATTATCTAGGTGGGCCCTAAATGCCGGTAGATGTATGCTTACAAGCAGGAAGTAGAGGGAAATTTCACACACACGCATTCAAGCACACACACGTGGGAGAAGGACGTGTGAAGATGGCAGAGCTGGTAGTGATGTGGCCACAAGCCAAGGAATGCCAGCAGCCACCAGAAACTGGAAGAGGGAAGGAACTGATTCCCCTCTAGAGTCTCTGGAGGGAGTACGGCCCTATTGACACCTTAATTTAACCTGGCAATGTTGATTTCAGACTTCTGGCCTCCAGAATTGCAAGAGAATAAATTCATGTTCCTTTAAGTCATCCAGTCTGTGTGGTAGTTTATTACAGCAGCCACGGGCAACTAATACAGACAGTGATACAACCAAATAAATCCTTGCAAAAACCACATTATATTTATGTGGAGATAAGAATCATAGTAGCGGATGGTTGCAGAGGAGGAGCTACCTGAGAGGTGTCCCAGAAGAGGGAATGCTGAGCTGGACTTCAAAAAATAAGACATTTTCCAGGCAACATTGGGGCCAGCACAGGGGAGGTGATTTCTGTCAGGAGCCATATTGTATGGAGAGCCATGGGGTCACATAGTGCATGAGGGAATGGAGCATCTGAGCTTGGCTGGAAAGGGGTACATGGGGAAGATTGGTGGGAAATAAGGAGAACCAAATTGGGAACACACTGTGAAGGGCCTGGTATGCCATAACAATGTGCTTAACCTTTATTCTGTACAGGTAGAAAACTGATGGGAAAAAGGGATGATTTGTAGAAAGTGAAGTTCTGTACCAGCATGAATAGCAGACTGCAGAGAGGTGAGCCCAGCTCAGTTCTGTTAGAAATTATATACGACGATGAATAAGGTGTAGTTCTTGCCCTTAAATGGCTCAGTGATCATGAAGGAAAACAAATATGGAAGCGAACTGATGCTGTCTCCCAGATGCTAGTTGTAAGCCTGTGGCTAACCCGTCAGAGATGGTAAGGCTGGAACAGCAGGGATGGAGATATGGAAGGATTTGGAAGGCATCTCCTTGGTAAAACTAACAGAACTTGGAGACCTTAAGGATATAGGTTTAGGAGAGGGAGAACTCAAGGATTAAGCAAAGATTTTAGTTTGAGGGACCATTATGGGGAAGGTCAAGGCATTTTATTCTGATTGAATTTAAGATGCCTGAAGGATAGCCAAGTAGAGACCTCAGAAAGGTGATTAGTAATATCCACTGAGAATCTGCTCTGGGAGCACCTGTCTGGGAGTCATCAGCAAGAGATGGGACCTGAAGGCATGAGTGGGAACAAGTGGACAGGTAAATAAAAAGAAAGATCAAGGTCAGAGCCCTGGACAGCATAAGAAATTGAACAGGAAATGTACAGATGGTATAAAGAGCCAAAAGGATTCCAGATGTGAATGAATTTTCTGAGGATTTGAAGGGATTGATGACTTTTAATCCCTTTATTAGAAATATTTTTGAGGTCTCTTAAAAACCCACACCAACAAACCGGGAGCTTCGTTTCTGTGGTTTTTGTGCCTGCCGGTTTCCTCAGGTTCCCCTAAAGATAAGACTGTGTAATTTGGTTAACCTGAACACTCACGTCAATAACCAAGCCCTTGATGGAATCATTAAACAATTAATCCACTGAACACCTAATAATCTGATCTAATTGTTCACTAGATTGACCATAATAAAAATCGAAATGCCCCTTTGTCACAACAATTGGGCTAATTCATCATGTCAGCATTTCTTGAGATAAGCGTTTATGTTTTCAGATATTAACAGCTTCCGGTCAGATTGGCAATCGCTCTGCAGCTGTGCAAGTCTGCCTACAATAACGAGTGTCGGAGCTCATTAACCTTTTGAGCCCTCATTGCCCATTTCAAGTGTCACTGGCAGGCTTGAGGGATGAGCGAGGGAAGGAGAATGAAGGAAGGAAAATAAGAAAAGGAAAAAAGGCAGAGGGAAGGAAGAGAATTAGGGAGAGGAAAGAATAAAGGGGAGAATTAAGGACAGAGGACGAAAAAATAGTGAAGCAGAGAAGAAAGAGCTTTATCTGAATTTGTTCATAAAGGGTAGGATGAAATAGGTATGGGAGTGGACAACAGTGCTTCTGGAGCTGGGTTTAAATCCTGAATCTGCCATGCACCAGCCGCATGACCGTAGGCAAGTTACTTCGCCTCTTTATGACTCAAGGTTTTCATTTTTTAAAGTGGGGCTAATATAATAGAATCTGCTTTATGGAGTTGTGACTCTTAAATGACTTTACACTTGTAAAGCTTTTAAAACATTGTGATGGATATGTTAGCTATTAACCGTAAAATTGTAACAATTAGATTGTAAAATATTTGTAAAAGCTCCCAGTACAGCGTCTCACTTATGGAAGGTGCCCGTGAACTATGAATTCTCTTCACTTCTCTCAGCTCTCCTGCTGCCCCAGGTGGACCTGATGGTGAAAGAATGACTGTTCTTCGACCCCTCCTTCCGCATCGGGAACTTCCAAGCCCACTTGGACCAGGCTGTTTTGACCTCCTATCCACATCTCGGTGTCACTTGGCTTTGGGCCAGATAGACGGAGCCCAGGCCAGGGAACGGTTTGAATAGGTTGCTTTTTTCCCAAAGCAATTTTAAGAGTAGTTACAAATGGTCTGATGAGTTCATAGTTAACTTTGCAGCAACTTCAAAAGTTCAAGCCTTTTTGGAAGGTTAACTTGGCATCTGCATGGTGTGTTGAGTAAAACAACAACCCAGAAGAGAGAGCTAAGAGGACAGACGTTGACGTCTATACCAGTAAAAATCAGTAACTGGAAAATCACTGCAGTGTTCACCTTTGTGTATGCGTTTTGAGAATACAGAGGAAAAGTGTGAAGCAAATGATTTAGTCCCCTTTCCAGCCAACGGAGGCAGACATTTACAACACACACTTCCTTTTCATACAATTCATTAGTTGCTTGAAACCAAGTTGTATGATATTTTTTAAGAAAAGCCATCCTTTCCATATTTAGCTCAATTCTTTCCACCCCAAAGTTAAAACTTCCTAGAGAGACCCTCCTTGAGTGAATATAGAGGAATGTGCAGATGATCTTACTCCTTCAAAGAAGGGAGGGTTCAGACCCCTCCTTCCACTTTACCAGCCTCCAGGGGACCTCTAGTCTCCTGGGGTTTCCCATTTACTTTCTATTTTTTTTTTATTAATCAACACATAATAACTGCACATATTTATGGTGCATAGTGTGATATTTTGACATCTGTATACAGTGTGTAATGATCAAATCAAGGTAATTAGCGTATTCATCAGCTCCAACATTTATTGTTCCTTTGTGTTGGAAACATTCAAAATCATCCTCTTCTCTGGGCTGGGCACGGCTGCTCACACCAGTAATCCCAGCACTCTGGAAGACCGAGGCAGGTGGATTGCTTGAGCTCAGGAGTTCAAGACAAGCCTGAGCTAGAGTGAAACCCCATCTCTAAAAATAGCCGAATGTCGTGGTTAGGACCTGTACTCCCAGCTACTCAGAAAGCTGAGGCAAGAGAATGGCTTGGGGCCAAGAGTTTGGGGGTGCTGTGTGTTATGACGCCATGGCACTTTACTGAGGGTGACAAACAGACTCTGTCTCAAAAAAAAAAAATCTTCTCTCCTATTCGAAAACATAGAGTGATCATTAAGAACAGTCATTCTATAGTGCTAAAGAACTTTAAAACTTTTTCTTCCACATAGCTACAATTTTCCCCTTGGCAGGGCACTTTAAGAAATCCTGTGACCTGACAGGTCCCCTGTGGTGCACCAAATGTAAATGATACTAAATCATTTAAGGTGGGCATTGGAGTCTAACTGCCTGGAGTCTCATCTCTACTACTTATTAAGAATATAATTAGGGAAGGGTACTGGTGAAACTTACTAAATGTAGAATACCAATGTCTTCATATGGGGATTAAGAAAATGCCATGAAGGCTATGTTTAACAGTTCGATGAAAATATTTCAGATTGTATATGAAGTCAGAACATTGTGCCCCATGATTGCACCAATGTACACAATTTTGATTTAATAAAAATTAAAAAAAAAGAATATAAATCACCCAAGTTCCATTCCTTCTTCTTGCCTCATTTTCCCCCATCTCAGAACGAAAGAAAGTGCTAGCACCTCCTTTGCAGGGCTGCTGGGGCTATTAAAGAGATGATTGTTAATGAAGTGGTTAGCTGAGGCTTTGACTTATGATAAGCAGTCAAAAAACAGCTGTTACTTTTTTATAGCAGCTCAGGGTGAAGGCCAAAAGCCCGGCAGAACTTGGAGAAAATCTTTTTGCCACCAGCAATGGATGAACCCCTTTTCCAATGTGCAGGAGAAATTGAGTTAGTCAGAAATGTAACCGCCTGTTTACCCCGTTGACCTTATCAGCGTGCGGCTGTCTCTTTAAGTGTCTACTGTGTGCTGGGTTATTTTTCATGAACCACTGTCAAGGTCTGAAGTCAGTAGGGCTGGAACGACAGATTAAATTTTATTATTAAATATCTTTTTCTCCTAGTATGTGGATACCCGAGCAGCCCAGAGGGCTGAAGCATCCTGACAAACATTTTCTAGAGATAAACTCCAAGGGAGGAGGACTGTTAACACTTGCCAAGCCCAAACTAGGGTGTGGGAGGTGGAGCTGTTATGCTGTTGAGTCTACGTTCCTGCCACCCAGACAGGGAGCCAGGGAGCATCTTTTCTCTCTTAAATTTGGCCTCTGCTTCTCACCTGGTGATGTCTTCTAGCAAGGTCATGTTGTTTTTAGGACTTTGACCTCAGCATGGCCCAATTTTTACATGTACTTCTGACACCACATTTAGAGATAAGATATATGTGCGGTCATAGAGGAAATAAAAGAAAAATATTTGCTAGGAGTGTGGAAAGAGTCTGGGGGAGCAGAAAGGGCAGGTCACTAGTTCTCTGGAGCCAGCAGTGCCTTTTTTGGTTTAAACAGTTTAAATTACTATTTGAGACAGAGTCCTACTCTGTCACCAGTGCTGTGACTTCAACCCAGCTCACAGCAACCTCAAACTCCTGGGCTCAATCAATCCTCCTGCCTTACCCTCCCCAGTAGCTGTGACTACAGGTGGCCACCACAATGCCCCACTAAATTTTCCATTTTTAGTAGAGATGGGGGTCTTGCTTTGCTCGGGATGGTTCCTTGACCCACCAGAGTCTTTGGATTACAGGCGTGAGCCAACACACACAGTCTAAATTGATTTTAACTGGAATCGAAGTAAAGACTGATGTATATGCCTCAAAAATTCCTCTTGTACATCTTCCGTTATTCTATATGGGTATTCCTTCTTCGTCCTCACCAAATGATGTGTCAGCATGGGAACTTTCTTTGCAGGGAAGAGATCAATGCTGCACTGAAAAAATACCTGTGTCCATATCTGTACCAGAATGTTTATTGCAGCCCAATTCATAATTGCTAAGTCGTGGAAGAAGCCCAAGTGCCCATCGACCCACGAATGGATTAACAAATTGTGGTACATGTACACCATGGAATACTATGCAGCCTTAAAGAAAGATGGAGACTTTACCTCTTTTGTGTTTACATGGATGGAGCTGGAGCATATTCTTCTTAGCAAAGTATCTCAAGAATGGAAGATAAAGTATCCAATGTACTCCTCCCTACTA
>CAUYRH010067354.1:0-26358 GCA_963574655.1 Perodicticus potto | reverse complement strand
GAAGGCCTCCTGGAACAGGGACCCCATCGGAGCCCAAACTGGACTGAGAGTGCCCGGGGCAAATTCTCATGGCTCCAGCTTGTGTCATCACCCCTCAAGAGCCCCAGGTTTGCCTTATAGTGGAGCACCAGGAGAGAGCCTAATGTACTTAATACGAGCCAGGGCTGGGTCAGGAGAGTGTCATTTGGTGTCGCTACAAGGATAGGAGGCAAAGACTATTTTAAGAACAATATGGTTTTTGGTGATCTCTGTGAAGTTTATGAGTAGTCAGGGAAGAGAACATAAAACTTGCTCTACACCTCTAATTAAAATACAGGGTAACTAAATTCATGTGTAAGTAATAGGAGAGCAGCACGGAGCCAGGGGAGCATAATAAGCATCCTGGTTGGAGTGAAAAGCAATTTGTGGTGGGGCTTTCAAATTCCTACTTTAGTGGACAGATTTGGAACACTCACGTATAGTCTTCCTGGCTGGCTAGGTTTACTTCCATAGCCCTTTCATTTAAAAAATGTCTCTAAAAATAGCAGTCAGGTTTGGTTTTGTGTTTTTTTTTCCTGCAGGAAAAAATCACACAATTTTATAAACAAATCACTGTTTCGTGGGAGCAAACGGCTAAGTTTAACAGTAATCAGTGTTTTTAAGCTTCCATCCACAGTGTGGTGGGAGAAGTTACTGGGCCAGAAACTCCAGCATCTCAAAGAAGGCCTCTCACACATCCACGGGTCCTATCAAATTCCAAAGCATATCCTGAGCGTGGATTTTTGAAACAGAGACGATCGATGGGGGGAGGAGACTTTATAAAATAACAGATGTTACTAACTCTCCTGGAGTTGGCTGTGAAGTGGACCAAACATCTGTATGATGCATGGACTTGCTCACTTGGTCCTGAGATAGTCTAGCGTCAGGACCCGCCCATCCCTCCTGTCCAGATGGGGCAGTTGGGATGGCTTTCCTTGTTAACCATGCACTATGCTACTACAAATTGGCGGGCTGCCCATACGACCAAGACTTGGCTCCACACGGAGGTGTTTGACTGTTATTCCTAATCGGCCCTATAAAACAGACCTCAAATAGCCACAGACCAGATTTATGTTTATGGTTCAGGGCGGAGGAGATAGTAGGATACAGACAGATCATGAAAGAACAAAACATCTTCCACATGGTTTTTAGTGTCATAAGTGATCTGTAAAAAGAGGAATAGTGAACAAAATCCTATTTGTGGGCCATGGCCTCCAGAATTTCAGTATCTGGGGCAGAATAGTCTTCCTTCTTTTTAAGTGAGCTGTTTAGTTTGGACCATGAACCTTGCCATCCTGCATAACACTGGAGTGAAAAGGGCATTAGACCCAATCTCCACTAATACCATCATTTCTTCTCATGGGGAAAAATGTCTAAAGACGCAACAGTCACCTTTCAACAGTGCAGACCAACCCTCTAGTCTGGAAGCAGAGTGTAAGGTAAAGAGGTACACGTGTTTCAGAATCGAGACAGATTTGGCATCAGGTCCCAGCTCTGCCACTTCCAGCTGCAACTTTCCCTCACAGAGTCTCAGTTTCTTTGCTTGTCAGGTCAGGAGACAAGATCAAGGTTACCAAAAGCTGTTCAACCCTGAATGTGGCACTTGCCCTTACACAGGCAGCATTAATAACAAGAAGAATGTTTGGATCAGGTAAGAGGAGAAAATTCAGGGCCAAGAAATAACTTTTAGTGGATTGACAAGAAAAAAAATACATCAAATATTCTGGTGCTGAAATTTTCTCCAGATCGCTGAGGCTTCTAGAACCTGTCTTCCAGGACCCATGGAGGGAATGGTGGGATTCCAGGAGTCTCTCTTCCCACACCTGTTCCACCTTTAATCAGAGAAAGTTTACATGTTTCTCTTTTACATGTTGAGCTCCCATTGCAGAATACCTGTGTGTGTGTATGTATCAATTATCGTCACACCACTACTCTAATGCCCAGAATGGAATATAAAATAGCTGGGCAGCCTCAGGCAAGTCACTTCCCATCTCTGAACCTTGTGTACTTATTGCTAAAGTAAGAGATGTGGACCAACAAATCCTCAGCTCTCCTTTTGGCGCTAGCAGCCTCCCCTCCTCCCTCATCCCTCCCCCCAACGCACAGCCTCCCACATAATGAGAGCAAGTGGTTTCCTTTCCCTTTCCAGGGGAGAAAAGCCATTCTCCTTCCTGGTGAATGCATTAGACTTGAGCACAAACCACTCTGCCTCTTCCTTTTTCTTATTTGAAACTCCAACTTCTCTTATGATAACAGCCCTGTCTAATCCGATTGATTTGAAAACCCTTTTTCTGTCACTCACTCCTCCATGGTAGGGTGAAGTTCTTCCTGCACACTTCTTTCTCTCTCCCCAGGGCTGAGAAGAAGGCGAGGAGGAGGGAAGTTCAGAATGAACCAGGTGTTTCTCCCTCCTCTTCCTGACTTGTACTAGGTTGCCTAATATTGTCCTGGCAAAGAGCATGTGGGGGAGGCAAGTGACTTTAAGCAATCCTGACTACACTTGCCGTAAATGCCGGCTGCCCGTGTTTGTTGAACTCTGAGACTTGAATAATGTTGTGCACTTTATCTTTATAGCCTCTTTTATGCTAACAGGCCGAGGGTAGCAAAAAAGGGCAATGTGCTGTAGTCTGCTAAAAGCTTTGCCGTTTGATTGCTTCATAATTTCACCATTCATCTAATTTGGAGTGCACATTTGTGCAACAAACCTGTCTGTCACCCTTAACAAGCTCTTTGGTACAGACCGGAACAATCTCCCATAATGTAAACAACCTTCTCCTTCTGCAGAGAAAGCGAGCCCACAACATGTTTTTAACACTTGCAGACGTAATTGCTTTGGACTTACCCACCCATGGTACTGGATTTCTCAATTCCCAGGACTCTTCATCAAGGAATATCTTTTAAAACACTTTTATCCCTGTTCTTTCTTCAAGGCTATTCCATGCACATTTCCTTAACACCTTCAATGCACAAGCCACCACGCTGGGAAATGCAGGAGATGGATCCTCTGTAAGATTTGGGATTTGCCTCCTGGACAAGGTGCCTACTATAGTCAAGAGAATGAAAACAAGCTTCAGAGTAAGACAAATGTGGTTTCTACTTTGGGTCTTCCTCAGTAGCTTTATGACCTTAGAAAGTAAATCATTCTCTTCTACCTAAATTTTCTTATTTGCTAAATGGGATCCCACTATATTACCCACTATAAATTGGTGGAGACCCATAGGACAATAAATGTGTATACATACATACATCATTAATAATGTATAGAAAGTGAATTGAATACCTTTATGTCTCATCTCTTCTCTGCTCACCATCTCTTGACTTCCCACTCGACTCCCTGTAGCAGCCACCTTCTCCCTCAGACAAATACAAACACACATACAGCAAGAGAAGGAAAGAAGGAGGGAACAAAGGGCAGAGAAAAAAGAGTTTACAATCAAGCAGATATAGATTTAATTTCAATTCTTCAACTGCTTCCCTTAGGATCAAGACCCTTCCTTCTTTAATGAAATCTTCTCATTTGCACTATGTAATAGCCAAAATAATTGAATTAGAGGAAGGATAGAAAATAGAACATGCCACATTCCCATCAATCCATGTAAATTCTCAAATGTCTGGAAGAATCTAAGTAGTATAAATTGAAGAAAATTTTCTAAAGAGATCTACAAAGTCACATGGTAGAAATATTGGGGCTGCCAAATCAAAGAGGAAGATGCCAATTATGTCTTAAAATAGATAACCAGCCTCATTAACTTTTTTTACTGATTTGACAATGTTGATTATTTGTCCTAATGTCATATAAAAACAAATCCTACATGGCAAATGCCATGACAGTCATGGTGCCATTGCTTAATTATAGCTTTCAAAATGGGGTAAATGAGGCAAGCACCTCTTTCTTGAATGAGCGAGTGGAAAATGTGATGACAGATAGTTCTTTACCTTTATGAAAATGTTCAGTGGTGATGAGATAATGGGTGAGAAAATGAGAGGTGAAGTGGATAAATTATTATAAAAAGGTAATACAATGATCAAAGAGTAATTTAAAAAATTGCTACATTCTAATTAGTTGAGGCTAAAGGTAGGTATTTCAGGGAAGCCAAGGAGCTCATAGGGTTATTTGAGCTTTTGCTGTGTTTTGTTTCTCATCTACTGAAGACTGCAACTATATAGTTACATGTTTATCACTCCTGCCAAAGAAAAAGGTTCTAGAGAGCAATACTCCAGTATAATGACCCAGCCTACAGGATGCATTTAATGATGATGGCAGAGATAATAGTAACAGCAATAAGAATAACAATGGCTGCTGCAGCTAGAATAATAAGAGTCAACATTTACTCAGTCCTTACTGTGACTCAGACACATGGCTAAGAATTGTATGTTGCATGTATGTCCACATATCTACATCTTCATATAGTACTTGTGAGATCCTTTGGTAGAGATATTAGTTTTTCATTTGCAGAATTCAATTTAATATACTTCTGTTATTAATAGTTTCCAATTCCTTATCAAGTCATTCTTCCGAGAGCTATGGCTGTCTAACTCAGATCACAGAAGGTCCCCTGTGGGATACAGACACCTCCAGTCAAAAGGTAGTATCCCTGCCAGACACAAAGCAGAAGCCAACCTGAGAGGCAACTGGGAGCAAACTGTGAGGCGAAAAACCTTCATCAGGACTATTCTCAAGTATAGAGATTGTGTGTGATTTTATATCGTCCTTGTGTACTGATTTATATATTCCAAATATCAACCAATGAACATAAATTACTTCTAAATAAATAAAGACATGGATTTAAATTAACAAAATAATTGATGCCGGACGCATTAGAATCAGTATTGCAAAGGAAAAATAAGGTGTAATGTCATTATGGACACTGCTCAATGGCTATTTGAGATTTCTGTCCACTTTGAGGCCTGAATTCTATGAGCCTTGAAAATCTTATTAAAAATGATGTTTGGAAAGAAAAACAGGACCTCTCTTGGAAGGTTAAGAAAGCTGGGATGAAAAAAAGCAAAGAGGGACAACTTATCAACTGAATTCAAGTGTATGAAAATTGTCATAAAAATGATATTGACCAGCTGTTCATACCTCCATTTAGGACAAAACAAGAAAGAAATGTCTCACATTGCAATGAGTTTGTTGTTCAACAGTAAGATGACCTTCTTGAAGATAAATGTGATAGACTTTTAAAGTTCATAGCTCTCTATTCATGGAAATGCCTAAAAACAAATGTAAACAGACAACTCTTTAGAGGTCTACATATAGAGCTTTGCACAGAGCCTGGAGAAATTACATTTTTGCAAGTTTAACCCCAGTCTGATCCATCCACTTCATCTGTTAGAGTTGGGATGGGAGATCTTTCTGCAAAACAAAGTTTCTCCCTGGTGTGTTTAAGTTAACTCAATTACAACCTCGCTAATAACTAACTTATGAAATAGTTGGCCAAAATTTAGCATCCTCCAAAATATTTTCTCTAAAAGAAGCTTTGCAATATAAATGATTTCAGAATAATATTAGACCTCCAGTCACATTTTCTTTCTTGCTAAACCATAGTGGAAACTAGAATTACAATTGGACACGGTGGAGTTATTCAACTTGAAATCATCAAATTGGTGATCTCAAAACTATGGTATTATGGTCTCTTTTTTAGGATAAATTAAAAGGACAGCCATGTTCCTGCTCAAAAAAACCTCAATAGACCTAGTTTTCTATATTTCATATTTGTTTAGTATTAATTCAATGATTAGTCATTAAACGTAGCACAACAGGTCAAATATTTATGTGATAATTTACGACAATACTCAAAGAACTTTTATATCTGTACTCATCTATTTCTTACAAAAATATCACTAAGCAGGCTCAGAATATTATCATTTTAATAATTCTAAAACTAAGAATCAGAAAAGTTAAGTGACTGGCTCACGTTTACTCACATAGTAAGTACTAAAGACTTAAGCTGGAGTCCTATGACTAATCTTCAAAATCTCTTTCTATTTCACCATTCTGCCTGTCTTCCCCTTCCTTGGGAGTCTGCAGTATATTGGTGACATGCAGTTAAAAAGGTAGAGAGTACTAATATCAAATAACTCCATAGGGCAATGTAAAAGTCACAGGAACTCACATAATCAAATAACTAAATTTCAGCATAAATTACAAGGGCTTCTAGAATTTAGACAAGCAGGAAATCATGGTGACCAAAGAAGCCGAGGATTGTTTAAAGAAACAGGATTTGATATGCTAAAGCAGGGAAAAAGTTTTTCAGACTAAGAAGTGAAGGAAAAAATATTTCATGAAAAGAAAATGGCAGAAGCATTGAGTGGGAACCTCAGTGGTGCATTTAGAGGACCATGAAGAGATTAGCAAGAACGCAGCCTCCACACAGAGTCAGTGGGACTTCTGGTAGGATCTGGGACAAACTCGAAGGGGGGTAGAATCAATATTTACTCAATGTCTTTCTGCTCAAGGTACTTCATAAGCCTCATATGATTTAGTTCTCAGTACCCTAGAAGTAGTTATTACCCCTATTTTCAAGATGAGGAAACTGAGATTTCAGCCATGTTCATCCAAGATCACGTAGCTACCACTGTGAATCATAAGAAATGGCCACAAATTCTTCCTATCCTGGAAAGCATTCACATTTTCAATATGCCTCGGCCTCTTCTCCCAAGCGTACATGTATGATTTCTCCAGTCCCTGAATCAAGAGCGTATTGGGAAAGAAATGTGGCAGAAGTGGCGTAACGCACGTCTAATTCCCAAGGCAAGGACCTAAGGGACCTTGCACCTTTGGTTTTTGTCAGCCTAAAACAGCACCCTGAGACCACAATAAGGGACAGCTGGCTTTGTCTCTTGGATGACGAGAGGGATTTGGAGGAGCACCAAGGAGCCCAGCAAGAGCCAACACATACTCCTAGATATATTCTAGTCACCATCCCTGATTGCAGCTGCATGAACAAGACAAGGGGAAAATGGCAGCACATGGCCCACACAGGATGGATCGTGAGAAGTAATAATTCGTATTGAAAGGGATTTCTAAGCCTGATTCTTTCTGTCATACAGTGCCACTTCCAGATATGCCACGATAATGAGATTCAAAGTTTTCCAGTTATTAATTAGGGACTACTTCAAGTATTTGAGCTACAGAGAAATGAGGTGACAGTTTAAACATGCAGAAAAGAAAGTTGAGGCACTTGGTGACTGTAATAATTCTGGTTTTAGTTACCAAGTATCCTAAGGGTTATTTGACCAGAGAAGACAAATTGTCTGCCTAGTATCCATTCTTCCCTTCTTTCTGATAAATAACCCCCCCCCAAATATTCTAATTACATGGCCATCCAGAATAAAAGCTACACTTCCAAACCTCCCTTGTAGAAGCTGTCACTACGAGACTAAATTTCGGGGGTTAAATTACCACAAAGGTCTTCTCCAGCTTTTGCCCCTTGTTTTCCTTCTCCATTCATACTACTTCTGTCCTGAAACACGAGTGTGAAGGCTCATACTTAACCACCATCCTGGAGCATGAAGATAGGAGTCACACATTAGATAAGACAGAGGTGAAAGATGCCCGCATCCCTGGCTCCAGGGTGCCACCACACCAATCCTCTACCTTTGCATTATTTTTATATCAGAAAAGTGAATTTGGCTGCGCTGGGTATAGAAGATGGTGATGATGTCCAAAAATGAGACAACTTTTGGAGGTGACTATTAAAGACACTGTAGCATTTTTCCTTGTATGTATTGCATTCCTACCGGCTCTCTAACCAACATATTTGAATCACAGGAATTTGTACAGTCAGGCTTCTCATTCTGCATTCTGAATCCAAAGAGTTCCAGGTCAAAGTAGTTGCTCATTCCCCAATTCAGCAAGGTAGAAAAGGTTCACAATATGCATAGGATGACCATAGGAAAGATTGGCCACGGTCAACATTATAGACCTTCTCTTACTAAGAATAGAGTTGTTCTTATCCCAGAAATCTATAAACATGTACCATTTTGTCAAAAAAAAATATTGTTATTTGGGATGGAAAGAGATAGAACCCAAGATGCCTGGGATGTATCAGTCAATAGAAGATACAAAGAAAAGACTCCTGCCTTCATGAAGCTTACATTCTGCCAGGAAGAGACCAACAAAGAAGAATGAAGATAGTAAAGTAAATGACATGGTATTTTAGACAGTGATACATCCTCCATAAAAAGAGGACCAGAAGAGCAGGTTAGAAGGACCAGGAGTGTCCTCAGGAGGGGTGGGGAGGGAGCGATGTCCATTTAGCAAGATGTATACTTTCTTTGAAGACAGATTAGCTGGTGTAGTTTCAGGAAAAGGAAGATTATAAACATTTATGAAAGAGATGAATTTATTACAAAAAAATTGCGAATAATAATGAATGGACTCAATCCCTTCAAGTTAATGAGATAGCTAGAGAGGTTGAGAAAAATGGGGATGAGCCCCATGTATGTGCACTACCCTGTTTAGAAAAATAAAAAGCCCAAGAGAATGAAAATGATTAAGAATACTGCTTAATGAAGTAGTCTAATAACTATAATCTTTTTAATATAGTTCACATGTATTGAGCTCTTACTACATACCAACCTCTGTGCAAACTTCTTAAAAGATATAATCTCTAAGAGAAGATGGTAATTCAGACAGGCTCCTATTAAAGCACTTTTTAAAGAATAGGATCAGAAATGTGTTCCTAATTACCACAAATTAACTTTTTTTGCGTGTGCATGTGTGTGTTAGTGTGCATATGACAGCCTTATAAATATTGGAGGACTCTACATGCCCTTTTGGTATTTTCCAAAATTATATGTCAACTGTTTAAAACATAAACATTAACTGAAACTTTTTTGAATATGCAACTGGGATGGGGGAGGAGCTAGGGTATAAATTTATTGGCTGCTATTTAAATGAAAAGAATTACAATGCACTTAATGTTCGTTCTAATCAAGTGATGGTTGAAGATTGAATTTCAGACTGTAAATGTGGTGCACACATTTGTCTCTGAATGGGACTTTGCATCCCAGCTGTTGAAACATTTGTGAGAAGGTGAAAGTTGTGTGGACTAATAGATTCCTGTGGCAGGGCATAAGCTTAATGCAGCAAAAGATGTTTTCACTGAAAAGACAAATCATCTCATCCTTCACATAGACACAGTCACTCTGGATACACTCGAGCAAAACTTGTTCTCCTGAGAAGGATCTCTGACAGTGGAAAAGATATATACAATAAAGAAAATCAGTCCTTCTAAAACATACAGGGTAACTTAGGGAAGTAAAATCTTGGACAACTCCAAAGATACTAGCTGAGAGTACATCAGATGTTTTTAAGTGATTATCTAATTATCATAAAATATTTTTATTTATGGCAAGAGTTAGCAAGAATCAAATGTTAAATCACGTGTTAACAAATTGAGGTTATTAACAAAGTGCTTCCTTATCTTTGAGAAATTATGCTATCCCAACCCCAAATCTTCATAGGCATAAATCTAAATCAATCTAAAATTTTAAAGAACTTGTCAAAAAGTCAAAGGATTAGTATCTGCTGGAATTAGAATTTGAACCCAGGACATCTGCCTCTGAAAGTAGTGTGTTTGACCAGATTCTTAACCAACACACACACACAGACACACACACACACACACACACACACACACTTTATGAGTTGATTGTCCAAGTTACCTTTTGTTTCCTTTGAACTTCTAAGGCTCTTTCAATGGATAATTTTTGGACTGTCATTTGGACAGGCAGTCTCCACTCCCTCTTTCTTTGATAACAAGACCCAGATTTTTCTCTTAGAAACAACCTTCACCCAAATGTTAGCCCTTGAACTTTGCTCCACTTTTAGGAATAGGATAGTTTTAGCCTTGGCCAGAGAATTTCATTGCCTCTGCCACAGAAATTGGTTCATGGTTGCACATGTGAAGTAATCTAAGCCAGACCCAAGGAGACATTTTGGGGGGCTACTAGGAGAAAGACAGGTTCTCTTTCTTCCCAAACATGAAATTGGAAGGGATTAATGCAGCCATCATGCCACCATATGGAGTCTGAGAATTAAGCCAGACTTAGAAAAGCAGAGAAAATTCAGAGTCCTTGAATTCAGCCATGTCCAAATCCAGGTCTACTCCTACCCCACACATTTATGTGAACTCATAAAACACATTTTATGTAAGCCAATTTGGATGTTTTCTACTGCCTCCAACAGCAAAACCTCAAGGGCTACAGTACTCCTTGCCAGGGAAGACAGGATACGAGAGACAGGCCTGCTTAAATCAGCAGAGTGGGGCTCAGAATCTTAACCAGGGGCTTATGGCAGAAAATGAACTTTCAAGGCTGACAAGAAAGTGGCACAAAGACGTTCTAAACCTCGGGCTCTTCACTGTAGAGAGAGACGGGGGCTCGACCCTCTTCATATTGTCTCCAGCTTTAGGTCCCCAGGGTCCCAGAAAACAGAGCAGAGAACTCAATTTTCATGAGAAGATAAAGGACAGAACTCCAGCTCTGTTCAGCTGCTCAGTACTTTTGCTCTTTGCCCACTTATTTCCCCGTCTCTGCCTCTCTGTTCTTTCTGTCTCTCTTTCTCTTATATTCACACACATCCCTGCAACCTCCAGCCCCAAAGTCCATAATAAAGGAACTTCCAGAGGAGATGCCACGCCTTTCCTGTTTCTCTCTTCTATCTCCCAATTGTGCATAGAAAAATATCTCCACATTGCGTTGGCTGTAACATTATCCAGGCTAAATGCAGAGATTGCAAAGCTGAGGCTGAAATAGACACCACATCCTTAACTCAATCTCACTGAATCTCCTGAAAACAAAATAAAAAAGAAAAGACAAAGACCAATCACACAGGGGAGAGTGATTGCCTAAGTAAACCCCAGAGTCTGGCTGCTCTGTCTTTTGTCAGTTTAGCCCCAGACTGCCTGTTCTGTCGATGTCCTTTTTGGTGGGAGTTACCACTGGCTACATAAACAAGGCCTGTCTTTCCACATCAGCAATGATACACTGGTGTGCTTGTGCACCCGCACACACACACACACTCACACTCCACCTTATTGCTTTCTGGCTTGCCTATTGCTCTGTCCTAGACAGAGATGGTTGGTTTTGAGGACTGAATGACTTAAAGGGGAAAGGCTGTTTCCTAAAACGAGGGCATCATACTGCCTTTTTCCTCCTGCTGTTAGCATCTGAGACTTCAAACAAAAACCCAGGCAAACAAAAGCCTAGGAAGCCAGGGCAACTGCCTCCCAAGGGTTAAAACTAGATCAAAATCAAATGGCACGCTTCACCATGTCTTCCGCATGACTGATACTGCAATCGATCTGCAGCGGTTCATTTTCTCCCTGGAATCTCTGCCTACTGAGAACAAACACAAACACATGTGGAACCAATAGGAAGCAGACTGAAGGCTTTAAGAGTTCTGCACCAACCTGTGTCAGAGAGCGCTCACTTAGCAGATGGGGCGATTAATAAAAGAGTCAACCGGTACCACTGTGTCAAGGTGCCTTTAAGCGCCAACAATCCTCTTTTCTCTTCCTACTGTAGAGTACAGATGGATTCTGATTCGGAATAAGAACCGTATTGTGCCCCGGTTTGCTCTCGAACAGGGTCCCCGTATTAACAGAGGGCCTGGTGTCCTATGCCTCCCATTGTAAAGACAAACATGACACTGATTCTTTCCCCTGCTAGCATTTTAAGTGCTGACGTGACCACTAATCTGGGGGAAATTAAACTTTATAAGTAAATCGGTCTTTCAAAAGTATCTGAAAAGGAAGGATTTGCCTCAAAATATTGCCAGCTTGTGCACACACCTTGCTGCTCATTGATTCAAATCACAAATATATAATTCTTGCCCTTCAGCTGACAGCTCGGGTTTATTAAAGTCACTCAAGACTGAGCCACCAGCAGGTGCTACTTTATTTATTTATTTATTTTTTAAGATGTAGAAAACAAAGGGTTGAGGTCATGGGTAGTCACAGGAGGTTCATTTTGTCAATTTGAGCCGTGGTGTTCTACCGAATTTCCGGTTGAGTTAACTGACCTCTGCCTCAGCCCCTCACCCCTGTCCTCACTAGCTCCCGAAGCCACTCTAGTCACAGACAGTAACCACTGTTCCTCCTCTCTGAACCAGGCCCAGGGGGGTGGAAATGTGTTTGTCACTCCCAAGGCAGCTGCATGAAGCTGAGAAGGTGCTTCGCTGCCCAAACTGAATGCGACCTAGAGAGAGCTGGCTTGCTCTAGTTTAAATGGAAAATCTCTCACAATTCTTTTCCAGTAGACATCAAAATATCATGAGGAAAAGAGCGTATTACATGTTCCATTGTGTGTTCTTTATCTCTCGGCCTTTGTGATATACGAGATAGACTCCAGGAGGCCATCACTGCTCAGGATCCCTCTCTCGGAATTTCCCCTCTCTCATCATTCAGTGGAAGCGGATTCTGGGATGGGCAGAGTGAATAAAAACTCAACTCCTCACTCAGACAATGTATCATTGTCCCTAGAAAGCTACCTGGGCTGTTTGTGGCCCTAGAAAGCTACCTGGGTTGTTTGTGGCTGTTGTTGCTATTGTGATCTTGGGAGGTGGTTCTCTCACGTGGACTGAGGGTTAGCAATTCACTAAAATGAATATCAAAAATTGAAACTAACTTCAACAAATACTCTCTCTCTCTCTCTATTTTTTTTTTAATGAGACAGAATCTCGCTTTCTCACACTTGGTAGAGTGCCCTGGCATCATAGCTCATGACAACCTCAAACTCTTGGGCTCAAGAGATTCTCTTGCCTCAGCCTCTCAAGTAGCTGGGACTACAGGCACCTGTTACAACACCCAGCTATTTTTAGAGACAGGGTCTCTATCTTGCCCAGGCTGGTCTGGAACTACTGAGCTCAAACAGTCCCCCTGCACCAGCCTCCCAGAGTGCCAGGATTATAAGCGTGCACCACCCAGCTTCAACAATCATTTCTTAAGCTGTAATGTCAGCTGGTTCCAAACCTCAGTTTTAATGTCTATTCAGATCGAGTTAAATTGTTAAACTGAAGAGAAACTTGCAGATTGTTATGTTGAACATCCTAACTTAGAGGTGAATGCCAGAGAAGCCAAGTGATTTGGAAAAAGTCATCTATCTAGCAGCAGAGCCCAGGGTAAGCCAAGCAGGTCTCCTGGCTACAACCAAGTGATTCCAACACTCTTTCTTCCACACTACCCCATCTATTACCAGATAGCGTTTTGCTTTTTATGTGCACTAAATCTCACTGGTAGGCCCTGTCCCTGTGTTTTAGGGAGTGGAGACGAGGAGACTGCTCTCTTAATTCTTCTTTCAGGGAAAGGTTAAGTATAATTTATCCATAGTTCTGGTAGAGTAACATCCATTGTTCCCCTTCAGGTCTTTTCTCCTTGTTAGGAGAATGCAGAGAACAGAAACTCTGCCTATTTTCAGACTGGAGATCACATGTGTTATAGGAGATTCCTTGACAAAACAGTATTTCTACAGGGAGAGTCATATTGTTGCTTGGCTCACCTCACAGTAAAATTCTTTCATAAATTATTCACTCCCCTTCTCAGTGGCTCCCCTCAGTTTTCAGAAGAACATTCTAGCATTTTAGCTTAGCTCTCTGTTTATGCATGAAGTGATTCCTGCTTTCCACTTGCTCAGGCTATAAGTGTCGCCCATCTAAACCTGTCCTTCTTCTTCCATAATAACAGAGTTGACCCTAGGCATGTAAGTTAGAGACTACATTTTCCAGTATCCTCTGCAGCTGAAGGGTGAGCCCCTTCTGGGTCTGAGCTGTACAGTGATAGCCACGTGCTCCTCCGTGCCCCTTCCCCTTCCCACAGGCAGGAACATAGTGAGGAAACAGCTTCAGCCAATCCAGGAGGTAACACTCAAGGGAGCAGTAGATCGATGAGAGAGAAGGAAGCTGGGTCCTTGAATAACCATGCGGAGCAGAGTCGCTCACCCGCCTAAACAGAGAGCAATGACATTCTTTCTTACTGAAGCTGTTTAATGTTTTTGTCTCTTTCATACACTAGTTTAACCTTTGCCTTAACTAACATATACCCTTCTGTCATAGGGTGGGTTCCCTGAAAATCAGGAGGTTTATTAGGGAGTGCTTCCAGCAGGAATGTAGATAAGGGCAGCAGGATTTGGTACAGGGAGCATTTGAACCACATGAAGTGGTAATGGAGACCAGAGACAATCCTAGGGGGAGCGAGGAATTTCAAATGGCCTTTATAGAGTTGTTTAGGCAAGCAGGCTGGTCAATCACATCTCCACACTGATCAGTCATTACATGCATATTTCCCTTGGGAAGGAAAGGGGAACATGAACAAGGATGCTATCTTTGGCTGAGTGAAATACCAAGCTGGGTCAGGCTGAGAGTCCAGAGCCACCCGCAAGTGCAGTCGCTAGGAATGAATACCTCAGTTCTAAAGGGGGCTCTGGGTAACACACCACAGCAGCATCTACTGCAGCCCACCCCTTGCACTTTTTAAATTCACTTGCTTCATATAATAAATTCTTGGAATAGCGCATTATAAACTCTGATTGATCTCCTTTCTTGGAGAAATTTCTAAGCAGAAATGGACAAACTACAGCCCCCACCACGGAGGCCAGTCTCAATGTTGAAAATGATTCTCATCATAGCATCCTCTGTTCCCTTTTCTCATTTCCTCTCACTCTGAGCCAGCACCTCTGCTCATCTAGATAGTTCACATGAAGGGATGCCTCAAATGTAACCCTAAGGTGTGAGCCCCCGGTCGTCAAGCTCTTCTCAGGCTTTTGCTGCAGCACATGTCCCTTGGCAGAGGAGTACCCAGAGATGCTCCACAGACCACCTACGTATAAAACATGCCACACTCTGCACCCCGATGCAACAGCAGCTCTACTTCCACCAGATGATCAGGGTCAACTATCCCTGGAAAGAGGGTGACTCATCTTCCATCCTCCCGCCCCCCGAACCGATCTCTAGCCACACGTGGCCCTAACTGACCATACAGCAGCTCTAGCTTAATAATTGAATTCTTACTATGTCCTCCAGTGGAAATGTCCCACCTTGAAAACCAGGAATTCTAAACTCACTGATCTCAGAGTTGTGCAGGGAGAAAGTGTAAGCTTCTCCCAAGTGGGGCACTAGGGGTAATAACAAAAAAATCCACTTTTGCTCCTACTCCTTTGTTCCTGGACTAATGTGTTTCATCCTGTTGTGAACAAAACATTTAATCATCACTGCTGTAGGGTAAATATCACGTCTTAGAGAGCAGCACTCATCTCACTAGGTATCATCACCACATCCGTGCTCAGTGGCACTAGGTCAGTCCATGGGTCTATCAGTCTGGCAGCCTCTGGGTATGGTGAGAGGACCAGTGGATTCCACAGTCATGTGACAATTGCTACACTTCTTCTGCTGAAAAATATCCCTTCCTATTAAGTGGGAGTCTTTGTTGGTGTATCATATACTCTCATGATGACAAAGGCCTTGGATAAGTCAAACTCATACCTAAATATATGATGATTTCAGTCTAGATGAATGGTTACGTCTTCCACCCCATCAGCCATCTCCTTGAAGGGCAGTACTGTGTCAGCAGCTGAGCACTGACTGGTGTTGCTGACACACTGGATATTAGCCAGCAGACGTAGCTCAGTCAGCCTTGTTGAGTGAGAGTTTGCGATATTGGGTCCAGAAAGCTCCTCTTCCTTACTAATATAACTATGTGGATTTGATGGCTAATGAGAAAGCTGGCTGATGTCAACTGCCGACATCCATCTGTCTATCTGACTATTCATTGCTTCTTCCTTGGTAGATGGGGCTATACCTGTGAAATGCAGATATTTACTCTTTTCGCTGGCACTCAGACGTCTGAACATTTGCCTAGTCTCCAGATCATTTTGTACCACATCTTCAAATATTTCTTTCTCTAGGTCCTTGATCAGCTAATGAAGGCATTCACCATAACCCATGAGTTTTTCTGTGTTTTTATCTTGGGCCACTTTCCATTCCAAAATAGTTGACCAGATAGACCATTAGAAGCTCCACCCAGCAGGAAGCTTTCTTCTTGCTACTACCCTGAGAAAGTCCTTCCTAAATGGGACTGTAAGCAGCTCAGTCCATGTCGGACTTGCACCCATACATGAGTCAAGATTGATCTTCCCTCCTCCTTCAGATTGAAGGAGTCTGGTAGCATTCAACCTTTTGGTCATCCCTCCTTGATTTTGTTTGATTGCATAGTTTAAGGAATACTCTTGTTGCTTACCCTAAATCTATTTTGTCCGTAGAGTCTCTCTATTCTATTAACCATCTCCACGGATCCTCAAGCAAGCTGACACTCCAAACTTGCTACTCATTATAAAAATATTCTTGCTTCTGATAGTCACCACTTGACCTCTATTTTCTGGAATCATAATTCTCACTGTTAACAGTCAACCCAGTTTTCTCACTGATGTGTCTCAGTGATGCTGGAGCCTGTCTCACCAGCATATTCCTGACCACTTAAGTGAATGGGGTGTCCATCAGGTCCTCCTGATGAACATAGCTGACAGATTTTCCAGCCTTATAGAGTATTGCCAATTGAGTATCCCTACCTCTCTAACATTTATGACTCATTCTTGTGCCTTCTGCCAGGACACATCAGTTATGACAGGTTCAGGAAACAAGAATAGACAGAGGGATAAGTTGAACTGTGATACAGCTGCAAAAAGGCATCAGAATTTTTTACTGGAAGCTGTTGAAATGAGATGGATGTTCAGAATTGCCTACCCTGAAATAAGGGAAACAGGTCTTTATACCTTGGTATTTTAGATGCATATTGTTCCAGAGATAAGAGTGTGAACTTAAGACAGAGCAGCTTCCATTGGTCAAGGGCAATTCCCAAAAGAGGTCCGGCTGAGATCTCATAGCCATCAACACTCTCAGCAACTAGAACAATATAAGTGTAAATCCCCAAGTGGTGGGCTGGGTCGTGCACTACAGCATCCGCCTCACCAATACTCCCTACATTGCACACACAGCTGGTCGTTAGTATCTAAAGCCAAATCATTCTCTCCTGACTTGGCACATTCTGCCTTCTAGTCTCTAGGAGGAGAGTCTCTCTCATACTTATCCTTCACAGTAGCACAAAGCTCTCTTTTCTGTCTTCACTCACCTCCTTTAGTCTCTTCTGCTTTACTGCCTTCTTTCTGCTCCCACAGTAACTTTTATTGTCATTTTATCACATTATTTTGGAATGATTATTTAAACCCACTTTAAATAGTAAACTCCTTGAGGGAAGGGACAATGTCTTACTCTCCTTTATTTCCCTGATGTTGACATGTTGCCTGGCATAAAACAGGCATGCATCCAATGTGACTTATTAAATGTGTGAGTGGGTAAATGAATGAGTGAATACATTAATGAATGTTCACATACGTTCTCATTTTATTTCCAACAAGAATCAGAGGCAGCCAAGTTGCCAAAAAACCAACATACTGTAGCTTATGGAGTAGTAGCTCAAAATATGCAAAACCTGGCAGAAACGCATGTCTCACTCTATAGAATGGCACACTATTGGGGTATAAATATGGGTCTTGGAAAAACCCTCCCTTCAAGCTACAGATACCCAGATTGGTGACAGCAGGGTATCTTCTCACAAGGCCCAGAGATCCCAGCCAATAGCACTTTCAAGAATGTGCAAGCAAAGAGTTAACAGTCTCACAGCTGCCTTTCATTGGAGGTGTTAATGAGGTGACAGGGGGGAAAGATTTTAAAAAGAAATTGCCTTCAGTCATTCTAGTTAAATTCCAGTACAATGGAAAGACAAGAGGAGCCTCTCTCCACTCCTCAGTTCTGCGGTGGCATGCCTCTGAATGGTCCACGAGACTTGAAAATACCCACTTGGTTTCCATACCCCAGATTGCCTTGGGGAAGTACTAAAATTTGGTTACCAGAGATAACTTGGGTTGGGAAATTAATTCAAAAAAGGAAAGTGTGGCAAGGCAGACCTACAATGTCAACTGCAAGAGCAATCAGGAACCAGGGAACCTGGGCATGAAGTCATTCCAATGTACTGTCTGCTTGTTTATTTGAAAATTCTCTGTTTCTCTGGCACAAATCAGAAATAAAGGACAATATTTCAGAAAGAAAAAAATCTCTAAAATCCTGTCCTGACAGAGTCTTTGGAAAAGGTCTCAAATGTGGCCAAAAGGCAGACGGCCCTTCCAGCCAGAAGTTTTCAGCACCCCACAGCACCCCCAACATAGCAATATAAGAGTTACTGGAAGCTTCAGTGGGTAAGACTGTAGCACTAAGGATGTAAATTTCTGAGGTGAATACTCCTTTGAGGAAAAGGTAGGTTGACATCCATGTGATATGGAGAGAAGGCCACAGGCTAGGGAGTCAGAAACACACATGCTATATGACTTGATACTCCTACCTCAGCCGATTATTGCAAGGCTTAAAGGTGAGAGTACATGAGAAATATTTGCCATCAGGCCTAAGGACATAATTATAGTTATTATCAATGGGGAGGAAGATTTGCCAAGAAATTCCCTGATCATGGTTAAAAATGTGTGCCATTCGTATATAACACTAAATTATCCGTATAGTAGAGGAAGAGGCTACTTGATTTTCCCACAACTTGCTAAGAGAAAATATGAGAAGTCCTAGTTCAATTAGGGAGCTTCACCATGTTCAGAAATTACTTAATGTCTCTGATCCTTAGTTTTCTTCTCAATAAAATGGAGCTAAGAAGACCTACCTCATATGGTGTCCATGGCATTAAAATGAATTAGCAAATATAAAGCAACTAGTACAGTCCCTAGGTCAGAATATTCTTGGCTTTTTTTTTTCTTTCTTAAGAGATGAGATCTCACTGTGTCCCTCTCAGGCTGGAGTGCAATGGTGTAATCATAGCTCACTAAAGCCTGCAATTCCTATGCTCAAATAATCCTCCCACTTCAGCCTCTCAAAAAGCTAGGACTTCAGGTATATGCTACCATTCCAGGCTAATTGTTTTTATTTTATTTTAAGAGATGAGGTCTCTCTATGTTGCCCAGGCTGGTCTAATATTACTGGACTCAAGCAATTCTCCCTCCTCAGCATCCCAAAGCATTGAGATTATAGGGACGAACCGCTGTGCCTTGCCTGCTCTTGGCTTTTCAAAACACTCTCTGATGATCTCACCAGGCTTTATATCAGAATGATATCAAAGAAACTCCAGTTTAGGAGAAAGAAAGAAAAAAAGGAGAAAAGAAAACTCTAGTCACTTACTAATGATTTATTCCCATGACAAATAGCCTTCAGCCTGACTCTTACTTTCTAGGGAAGAGATTCACAATTATTGAACAATATCCAAATCCTTGCTGACACATGATAAGTAAAATTTTCTCATGTTCATCAAAAGTGTTGCAGAGGATAGGCATAAGCCAGAGCAATAGCTAAGAAATCAACATTTAAGCATACTCTACAAAGTTGATCTAGATTCTAGATTACTGAGGGGGAGGAGGAGAGGTCTTTAGATCAGCTATTTATCTTCCACTTAATAAAAACAAACAACAAAAACAACAATCCAACAAAAAGATAGACCAGAAAAAGAATATTCCTTTTTTGTCTTAAGGATGGGAAAATTCAAAAACACTTTTGTCATATTTTAGTTTAATATTAAAAACAGAAGAATTGGCTCAGTGCCTATAGCTCAGTGGCTAGGGCGCCAGCCACATACACCAGAGGTGGTGGGTTCAAATCCACCCGTGCCTGCCAAACAATGACAACTGCAACCAAAAAATAGCTGAGGCAAGAGAATCACTCAAGCCCAAGAGTTTGAGGTTGCTGTGAGCTGTGACGCCACAGCCCCCTACCCAGGGCAATAACTTGAGACTCTGTCTCAAAAAAAAAAAAAAAAACAGAAGAATTTTTGTGCCATTCACTGAATTTGCTGTGAACCTAAAATTGTTATTTTAAAAGGCTATTAAAAAAATCAAAGAGAACTGGGTCAGTTTGGGCGTATTTCAGTAAGAAAATATAACTTTAATGTACCTTCTTTTTAAATTTTTGAAACAAAACGAAATAGCATATAAATGCATGTAACAATAAATGGATACCTTCAGAAATAATAACAACAGGGACAGTATTTGCATGTGTACCTAATGTTTTATTTTGTCCTCATAAAAATCCTGCAAAACAGCTAAGGTGAGCTTATTATTCCCCTGTCTTTATACAAATGGGACTCCAGGAGATTAATGAAAGGACCAAGGTAACCGCAAGTTATCAGAATAGTCAAAATTCCCATTCGCGTCTCCTGTCCTTCTTCCTCCAGCACATCACTTGTTGTATTTTACAGAGACAAAATTTAATACAAAGAATTGGCTACAGACACATTAATAAGGCTGGAGAAGGAAAATAGGAAAGAAGCAACACAAGCAGAAAATGATGCGTATTCTTGTGGTTAAAGTATTGGAAGGAGAAGAGAAGAATGAGGCTGAATGAGAGGACGGGATGTTCTTAAAGTCTGGTGAGAGGCCTTGGTGCCAATTCACCATCCAAATACATGGTTTCTCAGGGAAACCTAATACCCACATCTTGTGACATTTAACCCAGCCTTTTTATTGATTTTTGTCTTAGAATAAAAATACAGAGAAAGAAAAATGACTTTTTTTTAAAAAGCACCGTAGCAACAGAGAATATAAAAGATTTAGAAGGCATTCCTAAGAAATACAATCATCTGTGGCCTCTGGGCTGGGTTTGGCGCCACAGTCCCATTAGCTCCCCTGAGCGAGCTGTAGTGGGCCCAAGCTGAGCAGGACCCGAGCCCACCCAGGTCCCTGGGGAGACTGAGGCTGTCTGGATGTATCTTCTTTCGGGAGCTCTTTGACCTAGGCACAATGCAATCAGAGTCTGAATGTTCCTAGGGAACCATAAAGCTAAAGTACAAACATTTATGAGCATTTTAATCATATACTTACTCTGCACTGCCTGAAATAAAAATTGTAGCCGTCGTGTCGAATAACAGGGTTTTTAACTATTACAATTAATATTCATCAAGTTTATTGTTTAACAAACACTTTATTAAGTGCTTTTGGATATAATTTCATTCAGTCTTCACCAAAACCATATATGGTAGTTATTTTTACTATTCCTATTATAATGATGGGAAATTAAAGTTAAGTGGTTGAGTGCGTCGCCCAAGTCACGTAACTAGTAGACAGTGGAGCTGTGAGATGATATGAACCTAGGCAGCATGATAGCCGAAACACATAGTAGTGCTGAGGGATTTTTTGTTTTTCTTTTCTTTCTTTCTTTTTTTTTTTTTCCTGTTGTTTTGGTTGTTTTTGTCATTGGAAGGGTGACCTATTCCCTCTAATTCCTTTTCTAATCCCCTCAGTTCTTCTGGGCATGAAACACCTGCTGTGTTTTAGGCAAAAAAAGTCTTAAGGTGTATAACAACAATTATATTATATTCATAGACATTCCACCGGTCACAGCTTTTTATACCAAACAATAAGCAACTTTTCTTTTTGACCCCAATGCACTGTTTTGTTCCCAAAATGTACATGATATATAGCTGGTGCAACTGACTTGACTAACAACTGCATCTTCACATATTTTGTTTTGTTGCTATTTTCTTCCCCAAGGAACCTAGCCCAAAAGCCTACCTCTAACCTAGAAGTTTGAATTAGGGAATTTAAAATGCCATTTTAAGCCAGGCACCACACCATGGCTCACGTCTGTAATCCTAGTACTCAGGGAGGCTGAGGCAGGTGGATTGCTCGAGCTCAGGAGTTCAAGACCAGCCTGTGCAAGAGTGAGACCCTGCCTCTACTAAAAATAGAAAAACTAGCTGGGCATTGTGGCAGGTCCCTGTACCTGTGGCTACGTCAGAGGTCGAGGCAAGAGGATTGCTTGAGTCCAAGTGTTTGAGGTTGCTGTGAGCTATGATGATGCCACAGCACTCTACCCAGAGTACTACCCAGCACTCTACCCAGGGTGACAGAGTGAGACTCTGTCTCAAACAACTAAATAAATAAATACATATATACATACATAAAATATAAATACCATTTTATAACTGTACTGGTGTCAACTCAGAACTTAAATAATTGACATTTATATAAAACTAGACAAAGGGTAAGATGAGAAAGCAGGTAAAATTTCAAGAATTGATCATTTTCAACCAATTTTGTGAAGTTTTATTTTATTTTGTTTTCAATATTGCTATTTCCATGTATGTTTATTTGCATGGTATAATTAAATATACCATAACTTGTGTTAATACAAAAGGATTTATAATTCCAATCCAAGATCATTACATTAGCAATTAATATTGCATTCTTCCAATGATGTGAAGGAATTATTATATTAAATTAAATCTTGTCTATGCGAAATATAAGAAGTGATGTGCTACAAATAATTACCTTCTCTGAGCATGGATGATAGACATAAATTTTGGAGAAATCCTATCAGAAGAGAAAAGGGAAATTTAATAAAATAAAAGGGAACATGCCATCTTCCATTTAATGTAGGACATTCGCCAAAGCCAGATAAATAAGCTAAGGGCAATTTCAACACCTTCTACTTGTGAAGGATTTTCACCTTTATTACTAATAGGTGAGTCCTCCTCTGTCACCTCCTAAACTCTTGCCAAGGCTGAGACCTACCCTGCGGTGACTGGGGAGCTGCTATCCTGGTCTTGAAAGATAATCACGCTCTGCACAGCTAAGCATTTGGCTCCGCCGTGCATTCAGGAGCACAGAAGGGCTCTGAAAAAGTAATATTTTAATCATTGCTTTTTTAAACATATGCTTAAATTGCATTTTCCAGCTAAGAAGTGGTTTTAGCTATCATCCATATCTCACTCACAAAAGAAGGTTCTCAGGCCAACTTGGCAGCTTTGTGCAATTCGGCTGATCTGGAAATCTTTCAGCTCCCCGGTTAGCATCCTTCATGTTCAAATCCAGGTGCCAAAACTTTTACTGGGCAAGAGAACGACTGCTTCACTGCCTCTCTCACCTGCTACTGTCATTGACAGAACTGCCACTCTGTTCAGAGCTCCTCCAGAAGAGGAGCGGCGAGCCATATGTTGCAAAGGGACCGCTGCACGTCCCTTGGCCGTATCAGTCAGTGCAACTGTGTGATTTCTCTCCCAGAGGCAGCTTTGAGTCCATGAGGTGGATCAGTTGCACCAGGGATTGTCACAGGACCCACAGCACCTTGGTAATCCATAGGTTTACCTGCAGGGGTTACCTGCAGGGATTGTCAAAGGATAATTATCCATGGTACCTGCTTCTACTGTCAAAGTTGTACTTGTTTTGAGAACTTCGTGGTTACCCTGTAATACCTGTTAGAAATGAAGAGACCAAGAAGAGACATAGCTTAAGCCATGTCAACCACCCTGATAGACTTCAGAACTCACCTTACCTCCATCCTGGCATTTGCCATAAATTCCACTATGAAAGTTCCAAACCACAACCTATTATACCTCTAATATTTGTCACAGAGTCTGACTGACACAAGAGCAATTATAGAAAATATCACATCATGAGGCAGATTGTTCATTCATACAACAAAAAAATATTTATCTTATTTCTACCATGTGCAAGTACTGAGCTAGAAACTGGGGATCAACAATGTGGCTGTTTTAATTACTATCCTTGGAAGATGACGGGCTCATGGGAGATATTAAGAGATACTTAGATACACTTTTAATGAGATCAACAGTGTAAACCATATGTACTCTAGGAGGGCATGGAAGAGCCGACCAGTCCAGTCTTGGGAAAGTAGAGACACTTCTTGAAAAAGGTGACCTGTAACTAAAGGGGAGGAAATGGGGTCAAGCAAAGTTCCTTTCTACACTTTATGCACAAAAGCACTTATGACCCCAGGGAGTCTTCAGTGTGGCTGGAGTGATGATGGGGTGATGAGGCTGGCAGCAAGAGGTGGGGCAGCGCGGAGAAGCCACGTGTGTCTTGTTAAGATGGACGTCATCCTGGGGTACTGACGAGCCAGAACAAGGTTTCCATAGAAAAGCGACTTGATCAGATTTGATGCTCGAGCAATATTGCTGGCTACCACATTATGACTCTATGAAGTATTTTTTACCCTTGGACAGAGAAGAGAACATCATTTTAATGTTTTATTTGAATGCTCTGAATCCTCTAGGGAGAACATTCTCCTTGATCAAGTCAACCATTACTCAACAGTGATACATTTGGGTTCGGTTAAGAGTTCTAGGCCTGAATTGTCTGGTTCCCTTGGCCAGACAGCACTGGGCTGACTTTTACCTGAGGTTCCTTATCTGTAAAGTATGGACTGTTATGTTCACCTTTCACAGTGGGTGATGTGAGGTGCCACTAATGAAAAGCAGCCAACTTGGGGGAAAAGTATTACAGAAGTGCTTAATAAGCCCAAATAATGGCCAAGAAAGATGAAATGTGTGTGTTCAAGTGTTCAAGTGTGCAGTAGAAGCATTTCAATGGCAAGATTTAATGATCTGGAGGCTCCTTTTCACTAGGCCCATCCGTGCCAGCTTAAATCTGAAGCTAGGTGATTGCCCTGCTCACCAATTAAAAGCATATGACAGTCTGAAATCATCTCTGTTCAAAAGTGTATCTCTGTGACTAAACTCGGACTCACTTTTGTAAGAAGCCTTCTCTGGATGTGCTGAGTCCAGTCCACAACTTGCAAAACCATGTTCTCAGAACATAATCTGGGGAAAATATTGTGCTATTTAAAAATAATTGAATGCAAAAAGATGAGAGAGAAATATCACTGAGTTTTTCCCTTGCCCTCTCCTGATATTGCAAAAGATGAAAAATTTTAATTTTTTCAATAATAACTATCATTCATTGAGAGCTGGCTGAGTGCAAAGTATTATTCTAAGTATTTTGCAAGCATTAGCTCATTAGCTTCTGACAACTGAGAGTTATAATTCTTCTCCAGTATATCTTTTACCACTATTGTTGAGTCCTGCCCATCTAGAAAGCAATAAAGTTTGAATTCCTACCCAGCCTGGTAAAAAATCTAATTTTGTATTCCTAACCTCTGCACTAGTCTGCTAAAAACTATTAAAAGGCCTATGATGCTGACTTCTCCTTGCTGGTGGAGAAGTCCTAGCCTTGCTCATATTATCCCTGGCATGTAAAGTTGCTGTTTGCAAAATGTGAGTCAGTCAAGATAGGAAGGTTAATTTATTTCAGTGGATATGTGTCAGTGACACTAGTTTTAAAAAGTACATCATGACAACTTGCACATCACACAAATCCCTACATAGGCCTGTGCCAATATGACCCCAAGGAGGAGGGAGTGATCTGTCCCACTGTACACGTACCTGTCAGCAACCAATGGTTCACATCAGCATATTGAACAACGTAAGAAAAGTTCAGAGACTTTTTCTGAAAAATGGATCCAATAGCAAAGAATGGAAGTATCATTTAGATAAGCCCCTTTAGGGCACAGATTGGTAAATCCTTTTGTTTTTTCTTGCCATACCATACCTAACAAAAGTGGTTGTGACAGTTGTATCAAATAATACTGTTTACATCAACAGTATGCCAGATTTTAACACTAAGTTCCATGCAAGTTCTCCAGCTATGCTTCAGGAATTCCACAAACATGGGATTCAAATTCATTTTCAAGTATATGTCTTAAATTATTTTAAGACAAATTTTAATTACTTATGAATTTTATTTAATTAATCATTGAATTATTTGTCTTATTTTAAAACTTATTCAAAATTGAATAAATTCAACTTTTAAATAAAATTAATTAAAACTAAATTAATTTGAAATTGAAATTAATTAAAAGCAAATTCACATGTTCACACACACCCATGCTTACATATCCAGCTGCCTACTTAACATCCATCTTAATCACAATATGTCCAAAATCAAAGTCTTGGTCTTCCCCACACCTGCCTTCCAAACTCACTGCTTCTGCAGTCTTCTACAACTCATCAGGAGAACTCCATCTTACCTGGCTTTCCATCTTTCCTGTCTGACCTCTTCCCTCACACCTCACACCCAATTCAGCATGAGTGACCACGTCTCATGACCCCACTGCCTTCCTCCAGTGGAGGTCACCATCATCTCCCACTTAGACTGCTGCCAGCGCATCCTAATAGGCCCTTCTCCATGACACTCTATTCTCAACCTAGCAGTCCAAATGACCCTTTCCAAACCAAATAAGGTCATTTCTCTCAAAATCTTCCAATAATGTCTCATGTTATCTGCAGAAAAGCTAACACCCTATTATTTTTATTTTTTTATTTTTTTAATAATTTTATTAAATCATAATTGTGTACATTGGTGCAATCATAGGGCAGAATGTGCTTCATATACAATCAGAAACATTTTGATCGTACTGTGAGAGATAGCCCTCATAGCATTTTC
>CAUYRH010067350.1:0-16812 GCA_963574655.1 Perodicticus potto | reverse complement strand
GAGATATTTTCATCAACCTGATTGCGATAACATTCAAGAGACTTTCTCATTACTTTGTGAGAACAATTTTGATCCGTATTTAGAAGTTTTCTCCTAACCCTTCAAATATGTACCACAGGTGTGATCCCGCCCTCTATCCTCTATCCAGATGATTTTTGAGTTCCCTTTCCTAGCTATCAGATGAAAACTTATTGATATAACTTTAACATTTCCAATTCCACAACTTTAATTTCCCACTAAATACAATGAATACTCAGAAATCTAGCCAATTAATTCTACCTATTTTAGGATGAAATTTCAGACTTTTATTTTTAAAAAGTCTCATGCAGTACATAAAATATTATGGAAATTAAAAATGTAAAAAATATCTGTTATTCCTCAACGTTTACATTTGTGAAAAGTTGCGAAAATATTGAAACAAATAGCAGATTGCATATTCAGCTTTGAATTCATGTTTGTGATCCAGAATCACTTTTATAGTTTAATTTTCTATCTTTATTTTGGAAAATGGGTTACCCAGACAGTTCCTGGGTATTGATTTAAATGAAGGCATTTTTATTCTCTAAAGAACATACGAAAGTATCTTTGGTGGTTTCAACTCAATACAGATTAATATCACACATAACCATTGTGTTGATTAACTTCTTATTTGGGGCTTATCATATGTGCTTTGAGAAAGTATCTTGTTAGAAGATTTCACTTATTTACAATAGTATAAGAAATAAGTGGGCGGTGCCTATGGCTCATCAAGTAGTTCACCAGCCCCATATACCGAAGGTGGCAGGTTCAAACCCGGCCTCAGTGAACTACAAAAACAGAAAAATAGCCGGGCATTGTGGTGGGCACCTGTAGTCCCAGCTATTTGGGAGGCTGAGGCAAGAGAATTGCTTAAGCCCAGGACTTGGAGGTTGCTGTGAGCCGTGTGACGCCACGGCACTCTACTGAGGGCGATAAAGTGAGACTCTGTCTCTACAAGAAAAGAAAGAAAAAAAAGGAAAGAAGTGAGTTTTTCCATTTAGACTTAATCAAACAACCATTCTAACTAGGTACACTCCCAGATTTCAGACTGTTACAGTCATCTCATTTGTGAATTAAGTGGCAATGTTTACAATGCCTCTCAACTTCCCCAAGAGAGATGATTACTGCTTTGAAGTGGATTGTTTTCAACACTGCTCTCTAGCTCAGTGGTTCTCAACCTGCCTAGTGCCTCCTAATGCGCTCCCCTTTAATACAGTTCCTATTGTTGTGGTGACCCACAACCGAAAAGTTATTTTTATTGCTACTTCATAAATGTAATTTGCTATTGTTACGAATCATAATGTAAAGAGCTGATAGGCAGGATGTGTTTGCATTGTGACAAAGGGGTTGCGACCCACAGGTTGAGAACTGCTGCTCTAGTTCTTTCCTTGCAGAGCACAAAAATGTAAAAGTTTCAAAGACTTGATCTTCTTACACTTGTGTACATCAAACTCCACCATCGCTGAACTAACATTAATTCTCTAATGCTAATACCCACCTTACAGTTTTGTTCTATATGGTGACGGATTTTGTGTATTGTATTTGTTTTCTAGGGCTAGGATAACAAATTACCATAAGATGGGTGGTTTAGAATAAAAGAAATACATTGTCTTACAGTTCAGGAGGCAGCACAGTTCAGAAATCCAAAGCCAGGCATCAGCAAGGTGGGTTCCTTCTGGATGCTTTGAGGCAGAGACCACCGTGCCTCTCTTCCAGCTTTGGTCAGTTGCCAGCAATCCTCCGTGTTCCTTGGCTTGTGGTCCCATCACTCCAATCCCCGCCTCCTCTGTGTTTATATCCCTTTCTTCTCTGTGTCCTCATGGTTTTTTTTCCATCTTGTATTAAAATACTCTCATTGGATTAATGCAGTATAATCCTATCTTCATCTTTAGCTTAATTACATTAGTAAAAGTCCTATTTTCAAATTAGAGCACATCTGAGAAGCTGGGTGGACATAAATTTTGGGAGACACTATTCATTCCATTACAGATATGGAAAATAGTTTGTCATTGGTAAATATTATTTGGAAATACCACTCTCTTTTCCTCAGTATGAAAAATATCTACAATTTTAGAACCCTTATTATCAATCAGGCATTACTCATTAATGTTTTAACTCATTTGATATTCAGGAAAACCTGTGAATTAATTATTGGTAGCATCATCCCCAATTTACAGGCCCTGGGCATGGTGGTTCACACCTAGCACTTTGAGAGGTAGAGGAAGCAGTATCGCCTGAGCTAGGAGTTCAAGTTTGAGATCATCCCCAGTTGACGGTTGGGAAAACTGAAACACAAAGGGGACAATAATATTTTGCCTGTTATTATGACTGTGAAATCATAGAGCTTCATTTAAATACAAATATTTTAATGTAAAGCACACATTCCTTTTTAAATTTTTTTATCATGGCTTTTTAAAAATTAAATCATAACTGTATATATTACTACATTTATAGTATACAATGTGCTAATTTTATGTACTATTTGGAATGCTTAAGTCAAACTAGTTAACATAGGCTTCATCTCATTTACTTAATTATTGTATTAAGACATTTATTCTACACTAATAGATTTGACATGTACCCTTACAATATGCACCATAGGTGTGGTCCCACCGACTACCCTCCCTCCACCCAACAAAGCTTCTGTTCTTAACCACCAACATATTACCAAGAAGGAAGAATAGGGGAAGGAAAGGAAAAGCAAACCAACAGACAGCAAAAAACTAATATACTCAGGTGCATGTTAGGTAATTTGTTTAACCTTAATAACAGGCCCCTCTGATAGATTATATAACGATTCCCCATTTTTCTGATGAAAAGAATGGCAATTAAGGAATGGGCATTTGCTCAAGGTTCCACAGCTAGCAACTTTCAAATCCTGCTGTGGCTGCTGTCAAAGTCCACTCTAATTAACGTGTGCATTACTTTTCAAGTTCTAGGGATAATGAGTTTCAATAACCTTCTCAAAATTAGTATTTATATTTCTAGAAGAATTAACTTCTCAATTCTTAAGAGTCATTTGTTATGGACTTATTAAAGGAATAGACTTAATTTCTCCTCAAATTTATAAATGATTTAACCATTTTTTAAAAATGTGTCCTAATCATTAAATATTTATTGTGAATGTAATGCCAGTACTCATAAAAAGTAGAAAACAACAATTAATATTTTATGGATTGTGGGAAAATAGAAAGTTAATAGACAAAATACAGGCAGTCCCAGGTTATGAACAAGATATGTTCTGAAGTTTTGTTCTTAAGTTGAATTTGTAGGTAAGTTGAAACAGGTGCAATTACCTCATTATGTGTAATGGCCTCCATTGGCAAGTGCAAGTTGAATGTCAGTTGGATGTTTGTAACTCAGGGACTACCTATAATTTTGGAAAGAATAAATACATATAAAATTTAAACATTATGTTACACTATCATGTATGTAAAATATTTCTAAAGCATGAAGACATGCCTGCCTTGGTTATGAAATTTTAAAGTAATGATTTAATATTGCGACAGTCCAAAAATGCATATGCATTTAGTCCAATTTTGAGTTTCATTCCCATGAACTTAAAATTGGAAATAAGTATTCACAGATATTTCCAGATTGACTATTTTAGAAACCACATGGAAATTCTGGAAGGTGACAAATTTTACTTTTTAAAATGTGCTTTTTATCAAGGAGCACTAACAAAAAATATTCAGCAATATTTTCCTTTTAATCTCTTGTACCTCATAATTTGTAAACAAAAAGCTCTATTTTTCAAATCAGTCTAACAAGTTTTTACCTTACTGTATATTTTATATCTAACTGGCATCATTACAATACAGCATATTATTCTAGCCTTGCATTCTTGGCATTAAGACACTTTTATATATTTGTGGAGAATGATGTGTTAATAGAAGTGATGCAATTTATTTGAAAAAAAATACCCATTAATTTTGGTTGATAAAAGACTCATACCAATAAGTATAAAACAGAATAAATGAAAATAATAATTTTATGGAATTAGAAAGCAAACAAAGTAAAATAGTATATTTCTAGTCTCTAATTGGCACACTTATAAAATAATACAAGTTTGTGTCATATTCCCTGAACAAACAATACACTTTGTCATATATTAAGATTGGGATTTATGTGAAATGCTAAAGATACATGGAATATTGTGGATACATGGAATATACAGAAACATTTTAAGCCTTTAGGAAAAATTTCTATATACCTCATAGTTTATTTGCTGAGAAAATGCTGATAAAATTACAATTATAATTCCATTCTGTCAAATGTGATTTTAAATGTAATTTATATCTCATGAGAAACTCTCCCCAATAGAGATTATGAACAAATATGCAATGGGAAATACATATGGAAAATGTTTCTCAGTGTTACACCAGAGGATCGTTTATTGAATAATTCAGTAAATATTTACTAAGCCTCTACCTTGACAGATTTTTGCTAGGCAATAGAAACTTGTTGTTCAGTGGAAAGATACATAGTCCTTGCTTCCCTGTGGGCACATGACCACATCAGGTTGAAAACATGTGAGTGGTATTCAAAGTTCCATCGACTGAGGATAGCATAAACAAGAAGAGTTATAAATAATTAATGGATGTATCAAATAAATCCCTTGGCGTTTGACTTGACACATTGCAGGCAAGTTTGTTCTATGTGGAAGGCTTTTATTTTTTTCCCTTTAAGAATGAGTGTAGACATCATAGATCAAGACTACTCCCTTCTTAAAAAAGGTGCACATTACAATGAATCAATAATTTAGGGTAGAATGTCTGTCTTGCATTATTCCATTTCCATAGCCTTGCTCATGCTTTCTTTACTGTTTGCGGATATACAGTTCATACACACACACACACACAGTTTTGAATACTCTCTCTAACATCCTTTCTTATTTCAAATTCATATCAGCCCTTTAAAATACAGGTCTAATTCTTAATCCATCTTATTACCTTTCCCAATTCATCTCTGGTGGATTTCCACATCACTTGTTTCCTGTATCAATCATTTTCTTCGGGAGCAGGGATGGTGCATGATGCAGAGTCCCACCTGAGACTCTCTGGAGAAATGCTGCTGGGGCCCAAAAATGAATCTTATTTTGCTGACTATGTTACTGTAAACAAATAACATAAACCTTGCTTTTTTGAGAGGAGTAGATGAGTATTCAGCTCAACGCCTAGGACATTACAAATGTTCACTGTAGAGCCTATTTTCCTATTTTTCATTTTCTTTTTAAAATTTTTTTTCTTTTTTTATTAAATCATAATAGCATACATTAATGCATTTATGGGGTTCAGGGTATTGATTTGATATACAATGTGAAAAGCTTACATGGAATCGATTAACTCATCTATCATTTTGCTTACTTATTCGTTGTGGTAGAGACAATTACACTCTTTTCCTGATAGTTTTGAAATGTACCATTACATCATTCACATTTTCCATTGCCTCTCTTTCTCTTTTAAACTAATGTTTCTATTTTCATCCAAGTATTCTAAACAAGTGATTTTTAAAAGCCAAAAGTATTAAAAGATTCATAACCAAAACCAGAATAAAACTAGTCCACTCCTGCTCACTTTCCAATTCACCCACCTTATTCCTCTCCTAAAATGTAATCACTTCCTTGCCCACTTACCTTTGTGATCTATGGCACATATTTGGGGGGGGGAGTTGGTCAATATCAAAGTATTTGTTCATGGAACAATGCAGGAATCACTGATTAATGCAAATTTAATTACAAAATACAGTTGATCTATGGGTATAAATAATATTTATAATTAAATGAAACAAAAATATAATGAATATAATCAATATGTGAGATTAAAAAATATTTAGTAATTCTTATTCTAGTATGGAAGATTGCTCATGCTAAGAAAGATAGTTTATTTTTCACTTTCTTATAAAACCATGTTATCATTGGAATGATAGCTTCGAATTTTTATTAAAGGGTTCTGAAGCTACATAGCCCATCAGAGTTCTTTCAAGCTGGGCTATGATTATGAGATTTTTCTACTCCCACACCCAGGCTGAGTGATACTCTGAGATATCCATCAGTGATTGGCTCTAGGCATCTGTGGAAGGAAGAGATCCTTGGGTGAAGTCACCCACTGCAGCTGAGGGAACTCTGAAGGAGCTGCCAGCTGAACTCAATCCACTGACAGAACCCCTGAACCTCTGACAAGACCTTCTTCGAAAAGAGCTACCTGGGAGAGCCTCTTCTTCCACTCAGGTGCCTTATATAATCATTTGTTAAAAAAAAAAAAAAAAAAAAACTGTCTTGGTTTAAGAAATAGCTTCAGACAATGAGGAATACCCTGACAAAGTCAACTGAACATTAAATAAGAAATGTCGACAGGTGGTACATTAATGGATTTTATTTTATTGAGTTGTGCTTGTTATTTTGGAAGGCCATTATTTCATTAGGAAAACAGGTTTTAAAATTAATGTATCTTTTCTACGTAATAAATATGCCATAGGAGACTCGTGGTTTGAATTTTTCAACAAATTTAAGACATTTTTAGTGTAACAAAAACGTGAGATTGTGTGTTCGTCTTGATTTTCAGGAAGTAATCTTATTTCTAGTTTTTGTTAAATGATCATTCAAGATTTATGATTGGAAAAATTCTCTCCAACTAAGGCTATTGTAGAGATGTGCTTCTGCTATTTGCCAAAGGATAGAATTGAGGCAAAACTATCAAGGTTTACAGGAATGCCAGAATCAACTGGTTTTGTTTTGTTTTTGGTTTTGGTTCTGTGAATTGGAGACTGTTAGTCATATGGTGTTTGAACCAGTGTTCAAATAAAAGAACGTGAAAGGAAGTTTGCCAACAATGGTAGTCCACAACCCAAGCTGCCTGCCGACAAGTTTTGTTTCTCACTTGTATTCCTCTGTGAGATGAATTGGTGATTATAAGTTGAATTAGTTGTTCTTCTCTGCACCTTCTAACCAAGACATTAATTAGTTTTGCTTATATGACTTTTTGTCACGTGAAATTTTATAGACTTATTTTGGCTGTAAGAACCTCTGCAGAATTAGCCACCTTCTCTGCCTGCTCTCCTGTAACTCATCAGCCTATGGTGACCTATGCCGTGTAGTAAACAGCAGAGCTGCATGAAGTCCGTGGGGCTTTGATGGCCGTGGAGGACGGATAAGAAATAAATTCCATTGCTGCAAGCAATTACAATTTTCAAATTATTTGTTATTAGAGTATAACTTCATCTATTCTTATGGACTTGCCAACATTTCTAACATAAAAACTAGGAAATCTTGCAATTTCTTTACTAGATCCTTGTTGCCCCTTTAAGTTAGCAGTGAATTCTTCAGTTTACCAGGGAACCTACACAGCTTTTGGCTCTGCTCTGCCCTAAGACTTCCCCCATCAATCCGACTATTCTATGTGCCATGTGAATTTAATCCATATGTGTATGCAGAAGCACACATATACACATACACTTCCAGTCATCACAATATTATTTGAAAGTCTAGAAGCATTTTCATTAATGTTAGCAATAAAACAAGGATGTCCATTATTATTACTACTTAACAGTTTATGGGAAATATTAGCAAGTTCACAAAAGGAAAAAAAGGATTAAGAATACTGGAATGAATGAGGCAAAATTATTAAGGTTTACAGGAATGCAACTCTCTACCAATAAATTCCAAAAAATTTAATTGAGTAACTATTAAAACTAATATGAGAAAAATAATGTCTTCTAAAAAATTATGCTAAACTTATAGTTTTCTAATATATTTGAAATATGCAGCAATACAATATACTGGAAAAAATTAACTTCCAAGAGGAAATACTATATAGGGGGAAATTAAAAGACATTTTCATCAAATAATTTACACATTTAATACAATTATAATAAAAATTCAAATAGTATTTTAGGGAACATGATATAATGATTCTAAAATTCTACTGGCGTACTATTGAGACAATATAAAAATGCTAGAAGAACAAGAAAAATTATGGAGAGATAAAAATGTCATTAAAATATGTCAGAAAGTTAAAATAATAAAAATACGTGTGGTACTATCTTAAAAGAGAAATGAAAAACAGAGACTGATAAAAACAGAAGAATTTTGCATGTGTTGAAGGTGAGAATTTTTTTTTTTTTTTTTGAGACAGAGACACACTTTTTTGCCCCAGGTAGAGTGCCATGGTGTCCTAGCTCATAGCAAACTCAAACTCTTGGGATCAAGCCATTCTCTTGCCTCAGCCTCCCCAGTAGCTGGGGTTACAGGTGCCCACAACAATGCCTGGCTATTTTTAGAGACAAGGTCTTGCTCCGGCTCGGGCTAGTCTCAAACCTGTGAGCTCACGCAATCCACCCTCCCAGAGTGCTAGAATTATTGGCATGAGCCACCACTCCCAGCAAAAGTGAGAATTTCTTAAATATGGGTGAAACCAGTAAGTGTAGTATTATTTTGTAAGCCCATAGTTATCTGAGGAAGAAATCATAAAAGTTACACTCAAGTGCATAAAATAAAAAAAAGATAAACTTAGCAAAGCTTTATGGCCAAACAAACACCAAATAACAATGAAAAGAAAAATTTTAACCTGGAATAATGTTTGCATAAAAAATGTTCTTAAAAAATGTTCACACTTTTGGCTGGGGGCATTGGCTCACGCCTGTAATCCTAGCACTCTGGGAAGCCAAGGCCAGTGGATTGCCTGAGCTCACAGGTTCAAGACCAGCCTGAGCCAGAGCAAGACCTCATCTCTAAAAATAACTGGTCATTGTGGCGTGTGTCTATAGTCTCAGCTACTTGAGAGGCTGAGGCAAGAGAATCACTTGAGCCTAACCGTTTGAGATTGCTGTGAGCTGGGACACCACTGCACTCTACTGAGGGTGACAAAGTGTGACTCTGTCTCAAAAAAATAAAAAAAAAAGAAGTTGTTCACATTTTCAAAGTAGAGAGAGTTCTTATAAATCAACGAAAAAATGCATACTCCAAAAAAAAAAAGAAAAAAAGAAAAGAGACAACATGAATGATTGTAGTAATTCTTAATTGATATAAAAAATTCCAACACAAATTATCTTGACTAGAAAGGGGGATGTATTTGTTTGTTTAACTAGGAAACCTACATATAACCAGATTCAACTATTTAAACTATGGCATCTGAACTCTTTTTTTTTTTTTTTTGAGACAGAGCCTCAAGCTGTCACCCTGGGTAGAGTGCCGTGGCATCACAGCTCACAGCAATCTCCAATTCCTGGGCTCAAGCGAGTCTCTTGCCTCCGCCTCCCAAGTAGCTGGGACTACAGGTGCCCGCCACAACGCCCGGCCATGTTTTGGTTGCAGCCGTCATTGTTGTTTGGCGGCCCCGGGCTGGATTCGAACCCGCGAGCTCAGGTGTATGTGGCTGGCGCCTTAGCCTGTTGAGCCACAGGCGCCGAGCCAGGCATCTGAACTCTTTATCTAGCAGTTCTGTTTTCCTATATGTTGGTTTTATTTCCTGACAAGCATTTTCCCCATGGTAGCAAGGGAACTGTTGGCAGTTTGAGGGATATATTCCAGTTTTTCCCCCTTCCCTTCTTTAGTTATCCAAAAAGAAAAAGGGCTTTCCACCAGCAAAATCTAAAATAAGCTCTAATTGTTTCTGATTGGGCCATGTGCCAACTGTGTACCAATCACAGAAGAAGAAATGGGTTCTCTGGCTGGGTGCCTGTAGCTCAGCGGCTAGGGCGCCAGCCACATACACTGGAGCTGGTGGGTTCAAATCCAACCCGTGCCAACTACAACCAAAAAATAGCCAGGCAAGCACTTGTAGTCCCAGCTACTTGGGAGGCTGAGGCAAGAGAATCACTTAACCCCAGGAGTTTGAGGTTGCTGTGACCTGTGAAGTCACGGCACTCTACCGAGGGTGACATAGTGAGACGCTGCCTCAAAAAACCCAAAACAAAACAAAATAAAACAAAAAAATAAACAAAGAAATGGGTTATCTTATTGCTCAAGTCTTGGTCACATGAATCCCATTATGTGCCATCAGTTCACTCAGGCCAAGTGGGCTGAACGTAGCAGGAAGGCTGAGTTTTCAAAGAAAAAATGAATTCTGTTTCCAGAAAAGTGAGGTTCCTGCCAGATGTCAAAGGGCTGGTCCGAGTATGAATATGGACTAGAATGACAACTTAGTTGAAATTTTCTTCATTTTGGCATACAACACAATTGGGAAAAAGGAAAACATACAAACAAACAAAAATCCTCAAAGACACATATACTTCCTCATTTCTTTCAGAAGCCTGTAGAAGATTAGTATTCAGATTCTCCTGAACCTATAAATGGGCTTACCTCCCCATAAACCCACGGCAAGCTGAATACTGGTAAGTTGAAAATTCATCTGAAGCTACCCTGATCTACTGAACATCATGGCTTAGCCTAGCCAAACTTAAACACTTCCACTGTGTGAAAGTTGGGCAAGATCCTCTGGCGACACAGAACACTGTAAAGAATCAGTTGTGGATTCTGGAGTAAGCGGTGGACTGGGGGCTGCATGACAAGAAGCTATAGTACTGCTTCCAACTGAATGAGGATTGCTTTTCCATCTTCATAAGGTTGAAAAATCAGAAGTAGAACCATCATAAATCAGGGACTGTGTGTATAAATCTTCATGTATAACAAGCTGTCAGTCCGACGAAGCTTGGGTTTCAGGTCCATTGCCAAATTTATACTCTTAGCCTAGTCAAGAAAACACATCATCGAACATTTTTCCTTGAAAATTTTAATATTTGGCTCAGCGCCTGTGGCTCAAGCAGCTAAGGCACCAGCTTCATGCACCTGAGCTGGCAGGTTCGAATCCAACCCAGGCTTGCCAAACAACAATGATGGCTGCAACCAATTTTTTTTTTCTTTTTTTTGAGACAGAGACTCAAGCTGTCACCCTGTATAGAGTGCCATGGCATCACAGCTCACAGCAATCTCCAATGCCTGGGCTCAAGCGAGTCTCCTGCCTCCACCTCCCAAGTAGCTGGGACTACAGGCGCCCACCACAACGCCTGGCCATTTATTGGTTGCAGCCGTCGTTGTTTGGCGGGCCCAGGGCTGGATTTGAACCCAGCAGCTCAGGTGTACGTGGCTGGCGCCTTAGCCCGTTGAGCCACAGGCGCTGAGCCAGCAACCAAAAATTTTAATATTTATTTTACTAAGATATTATTCTTTACTCTTACAAAATTTGTATTTGTGGAAACGTGTGCATGTGAATAGATGTATGTGTTTTAAATATAAATTAAATGTATCAGTAATGTAATAATTGCTAGGAAAAATTAAACATGGGTATATATGTATGAAGTACACTTGAGTGAGCTACATTGTATTTCCGTGACAGAGATACTATTATTTTCTTAATTTTGAGTTTGGGTATTGTACATTTTTATTGTTGTTATTGAGAGTTCCTTTGGAGAAATATTGCTCACCTCTAATTTTACTTGGATTTTTCCAAATGTATTTTCTAAAAGGGCCTTGATTTTCTTAGAATCAAAAAAATTCATGTCTTTAGTCACAGTCTCAATATACTTTAAGAAAGCCTATATTGTCAAAATTTTAAAGATGTTTAGTGAAAGAAGTGTATTGCCGGTAGATTTTTATATTTGGACAAAAAGAGCATCTGGTTAATAAAATATGTTTTAGTTTATAAATTTATGAGGTGATATTGGAAATTTCATTCACGTTCTGGACCATAAAATACTGAAATCACCTATATTGTAATGAAACACATGCATTATGTAATGTTATCCATGTATATCTCACTCGGTACCCATGTACTAAGCCCTAAATTGCTGATATTTTTTCAGTATATTGAAAGAAAAATGTAAATTACAGTAATAGCTATTATGGAATTACTAACTCATAAACCCATACAATTTTATAAACACTATGTTAGCAGTTCATGTTGTGAAAAATATTCGACAATTTATGCTGATGAAAGTTTAACGCCAGGATAGTCAATGAACTGAGACAAATCTAAAAAAAAAAAACGGGATGCACATAAAGCTTTTCACTAATTTTTGCACACAAAAGAATGAGTTTGAGAACCTTATGAAATGATTTTTTTTCCTGTTAACATTCAAAAAAGGCCCTTGCTGAACTACAATATAGATGTTAGTTATCTAACAAAGGTGAACAAGGTAACCTCATAGAATATGCTCTTACATTAAACTGAAATAAAAAAGAATAATAAGGTCTATTTAAAAGGAAAAAGGAAAACAAAAGGCCCTTTTCTTTTTAGGAGTCTGGAGAATCTTCCTATCAGTGCTAGTCTAATATTTGGTAACTCAAATTATTTGGAAAAAAACATTTTTTCCAGTCTATATTTTGAAGATCTGATTATCATTAACCTAGAATAAATATACTTTTGTGAATTTTCATTCTCTTCTGCATGATTACTGAAATTACATTCTTCAGATGTAGTTGTGATTGTAGGACAGTCTGTTATTTCTTGAATAGTCAGGAGAAAATTTGCTTTTTAGTGTGGTTAACCTTGTCAATGACCCAGGCATTAACATGAAATGGTTACAAATACCAACACTCATGCAAAGCAAACATGCTTCCCCACAAATTGTTTGCCATAATAAAAAGAAACTACATTTCATTCATTGTTCACTTTTCTCTCGCACGATTATGCCATTATTTCAGAATGCCCATTATAACTATTTCCTTATTAGCCAACGGTTTCTTTAAAAACATTTTAGATGCCATTGGAATTAGCACACAATGTAGTTTTGAATAAAAACTTAGAATAACATCAAAGTTCCAATTTCTAATTCACGCCTTCATGAGATACCTACTTTATGTAAAAAGTTATTTTGGGTGGTGCCTGTGGCTCAAAGGAGTAGGGCACCGGCGCCATATGCTGGAGGTGGCAGGTTCAAACCCAGCCCCAGCCAAAACTGCAATAATAATAATAATAATAATAATAATAATAAATAAAAAGTTATCTTCATTTTCACCAGTGCAAAAACGGTTCAGTAAAACCACTGACTTCAAGATGCCTCGAATCTAAAACAGTGATTGTGGATGATCGTTATCATGTCAATGTTTCTTTCAAACAATCCTCTTGCTTCTTGATGCCGCCATGTCCTCTCTTAGGAAGATCATCTTGGAAACTCCAGGGTTACAAGGGCACATCTGCTGTCCCCCATTTTCTCACTTGAAAGAGGTGTAAATCATGCAGTGATTAGAATATGTATTCAATATTATTCCCTGGTACTTTGTTAAGCACTTTATAAACAGTATGTCTTTTAATAAGCACAACACACAAAACAATCTCTTATTTCAGGCACAATGATTTTTCCAGGAAACTCAATCTTAGTAAAGATAATTCTTCCATTTTAAAAGTCAGTGCATGATTGGGTTAGGGAACTGCCTGTCTCTGGAGCCACCACTCCTATTTCCTCTCTTTGATGGTAACAATGTTCTGTGCTGGCCAGGCGTGGTGGCTCAGGCCCGTAATCCTACCATGCAAGGAGGCCTAGGTGGTGGATTGCTTGAGCTCAGGAGTTGGACCAGCAACTGAGCAAGGGCTGGTTTCTGAAAAAAATAGCTGGGTGTTGTGGAGGGTGCCTATGTTCCCAGCGGGGAGGCTGAGGCAAGAGGATCACTTGAGCCCAAGAGTTTGAGGTTGTTGTCAGTTAAAAGGCCACAGAACTCTACTGAGGGTGACCAAAAAACCCAACGATGTTCTGTGTTGTTGCTGTATACAGTACTATGGAAGAATAGAGCAGGAAATAATTATTTTCTTTTCTGAAACAGTGCACAAGAACTCAAAAAAGAAAACAATCTGGCCAGGGGTAGTGACTCATGTCTGTAATCCCAGCACTCTGGGAGGTTCTGGACCTTAGGAGTTCAAGACCAGCCTATGCAAGAGCAAGATCCCATTTCTACTAAAAAATAAATACAGAAAATAAATAAATAAATGAGACTGGCATTGTGCCACACATCTGTAGTCTCAGCCACTTGGGAAGCTGAGGCAGGAGGATTGCTTGAACCTAGGAGTTTGAGGTTGCTGTTAGCTAGGCTGACACCATGGCACTCTAGCCTGGGGCAACAGAGTGAGATTCTGTCTCAATAAAAAAAGAAAAAAGAAAAAGAAAAAAAGAATGTTATTTGTGTCATTTACTTTATATTGGTTGTTTCAAAATGGCAATAGCATTGTAATAGAATCTCTGAATAATCAGAAATTTAACATATGAAAAACAAGCTATGGTATTTCTAAATACGAGTACATCATGAGGAAATTTGGAGGCATGTTTAGTGAAGCTTAAGTACTCACTGAGAGTGGAGGAATAAACTGTGTTTGTAGTGGGCCATTGTAGCTATTGGCTATTCCTCTCTCTGCCCTTGCAAATTTTACTACCTCAGGGTGGTGGTGGGGAGGATGGCACATTTACAAATAAGAATTATGATGCAATATGATAATGCTAGAATAAGGGATCTTAAAATACAAACAAGATTACCAAGGGAAGAGATATTAATTCTTCTGGTAGAGAAGCATGGGATATTGATGGTATGGGGATATTTGATTATTCCTATATAGAAAACAGGGAAAAGGTCATTCCAAAGAGCAGGAACCTTAGCAAAGACATAAGTGCTGGAAGTATCATTTTGGATGGATAGAGTGGCCTAAAAGTATCTTGTGTATTTAGACTATGTTGGAGTCAAGGGGTGTGAGCATTGAGGATTGTGAGATAGGTGGAATTCTATGCTAAGAAGCCTAGTATTTCAAGAAATAATGGCATCTGATTTGTGTTTTAGGAAGTGTAGCAATGTAGAGTTTGGGAAGTCTGAGAGATATAGAGCAGGGAAACCAGTTAGAAAGAGGTCAACCAAGTAGTACAGAGTTGAGATAGTCAAAGTGAGTTAGAAGTACATGGCAGGTAGTGGGTGCTAGGAAAAGGCGTTGGTAGGTTCTTGGATGAAATGAGGGGTTAGATGTATTGGAACAGAATGGCAGCTAGTGTTTACCTGAAGGATTGTGTCCATCAGGGGGCCTCTGCGGGGGTGGGTAGCCTACCGGTCAGCACTGCGCCTCCCGTATGCTGAAGCCTCTAGTGATGAAAGTGCGTGCCCCTCCATCACCTGCACCTGGCACATTGCTTGGCCACTCTTCAGCATATGCAATTCCTTTCCAGCAAAACTTATATTTTCTAAAACTGCTCAGTTCTCACTAGATTCATCCTATGTAGTCAATTCTTATATTGTTTCAAGACAACTATAATCCCCAGAAAATCAGAAAATAGATCCTGGTCTCCTAGGTACATGGAAAGGAAAGCCTGTCTTTACCCTTCCCACCGAAATATTCCTGAATAAAACCAGTTGGATATTTCTCCCTGAATCCAGATGATAGAGAAGTACTGCTCTATTTAATTCAAATGGGAATGGATCTGTAAAAAGAGGGGGGAATGATAATAACTGTCTCTAGACTACCTTGTGGGGGTTTAATGAAAATCGTATGATACAATATATATGAAAGCAATGATACTTTGAAGAATTGTATGAACATGGTTTGTTGTTATTATTGCTCATCTGACACTTGTAATGCCTTGATTTTTTTTGCTATATTATCTCCAATTAAACTGGAAAAAAAAAAATTCCAGAACGGTAGCTGTGAATTACGCTGAATTATAGCTTTGTTTCTTGTATAAGCCGTTAGCAGAGTGTCTTATAATGCAGGTTCTCAGTTTGTGTTTGTTGACTCATCATAGAAAACCTTTAATTGTGTTTGGTGGCAAAATATCCTGGCACTTAAATAAATAAGGGAAAATGTGAAGAAAAACTGACTTTAAATGTCACGGCAACGAATACTGAGTCATATCATAAAATGCTCAGAGAAAATACCTTTGACACTGCCAAGGAAATAAATACAGCGTTAGTATAAAATCATTTCGGGTTTCTGAAGAATGACACATTATAAAATCCATAAAATCCAGTTCCAAGTTGAAAAGCAAGATTTTTTAAAATTTCTTTCTTGATATGGCTTAAGGAACATCATTTGCTGGCAAACCAGGAGTTTCCAAATGGTTTGATGTTATCACACGCATTATTGTGAAGAAGGTAGAAGTGAACTTTTACAGTTTAGTTTGAAACATTTAAAATTCTTTTTTTTTTTTTTATTGAATCATAGCTGTGTACATTAGTTCAATCATGGGGTACAGTGTGCGGGCCTCACATACAATCTGAAATATTTTCATCCGCCTGTTCGACATAACATTCGTGAGATTTTCTCATTTACTGTGTGAAAACATTTGTGTTCTGCATTTAGTAGGTTTCTCCTGACCCTTCAAAAATGCACCTCAAGTGTGATCCCACCATTTACCCTCTCTCCCCCCACCCTCTCCCTCCCCTTCCCTCCCTCTTCCCTTTCCCCATCTTCTTGTGCAATAGTTGGGTTGTAGTCTTCACATGAAAGATATAAATCTGCTTCATATTAGGGGTGTATACATTGGATACTTTTTCTTCCATTCTTGAGATACTTTGCTTATCAGAAGGCAATTCCCAATTTTCATTAAGAATAAGACAGCAGCGGCTCAGTGCCTGTGGCTCAATGGGTTAAGGCGCCAGCCACGTACGCTTGAGCCGGTGGGTTTGAATCCAGCCTGGGCCCACCAAACAACAATGACGGCTGCAACCAAAAAATGGCCGGGTGTTGTGGTGGGCGCCTGCAGTCCCAGCTACTTGGGAGGTGGAGGCAGGAGACTCGCTTGAGCCCAGGAATTGGAGGTTGCTGTGAGCTGTGATGCCACGGCACTCTCTCCAGGGTGACAGCTTGAGGCTCTGTATTAAAAAAAAAAAAA
>CAUYRH010067349.1:0-32315 GCA_963574655.1 Perodicticus potto | reverse complement strand
ATCCATGTAAACATGAAAGAGGTAAAGTCTCTATCTTTCTTTAAGGCTGCATAATATTCCATGGTGTACATGTACCACAGTTTATTAATCCATTCGTGGGTCAATGGGCACTTGGGCTTCTTCCATGACTTAGCAATTATGAATTGGGCTGCAATAAACATTCAGGTACAGATGTCTTTGTTGTAGTGTGATTTTTGTTCTTCTGGGTATATACCTAGTAAAGGAATTATAGGGTCGAATGGAAGGTCTATTTTTAGATCTCTAAGTACTCTCCAAACATCCTTCCAAAAGGAACGCAGTAGTGTGCATTCCCACCAGCAGTTTAGAAGTGTTCCCTTTTTTCCACATCCACACCAACATGTCTGGTTTTGGGATTTTGTCATGTGGGCTAATCTTACTGGAGTTAGGTGATATCTCAGAGTGGTTTTGATTTGCATTTCTCTGATGGTTAAGGATGGTGAGCATTTTTTCATGTATCTGTAGGCTGTGTGCCTGTTTTCTTTGGAGAAGTTTCTCTTCAAGGCCTTTGCCCACCCTGAGATGGGATCACTTGTTCTTTTCTTGCTAATATGTTGGAGTTCTCTGTGTGTTCTGGTATCCTTCCTTATTTTGATTGGTTTAAAGCCTATTGTATCTGCAAATAGTATTGCAATACCTGCTTTTACCTGCTTTCCATTTGCCTGGAGTATAGATGAACATCCCTTCACCTTGAGTCTATATTTATCTTTTAAGGCAAGATGAGATTCTTGTATGCAGCAAATATCTGGCCTGAGTTTTTGTATGTAGTCAGCCAACCTGTGTCTCTTTAGAGGACAATTTAAGCCATTCACATTAACTGAGAATATTGATAAGCCTTTTGAAAGTCTGGTGGAGATTTTGAATCCTTTCTTGACTGTGGAAGTTGGAATTTGATCAAAAGTTTCTGAGTGGGTTTACTTTTGTGGTGGAGGATTACGCTGGTCATTATGGAAGATAGGTCTGAGACTATTCTGGAAAGCTGGTTTAGTTATGGCAAATTTCTTCAACATGTGGATGTCATTAAATTATTTAATTTCTCCATCATAAATGAAACTCAGTTTAGCTGGATATAGCATCCTGGGTTGAAAGTTATTTTGTTTTAGATTAAAAGTTGATGACCACCCTCTTCTAGCTTGAAAGGTTGCAGGTGAGAGATCTGCAGTTATTCTAATGTTATTCCCTTTGTAGGTAATGGTTTTCTTCCATCAGGCTGCTTTCAGAATTTTCTCCTTCATATTAACTTTAGTGAAATTGATTATGATATGTCTGGGGGATGTCTTATTCAGGTTGAGTTGTGCTGGGATTCTGAAACTGTCTGCTATCTGAATTTCAGAAACTCTTGGCATATCTGGAAAGTTCTCTTTATAATCTCGTGAAGAAGAGACTCTGTGTCTTGTGAAGCTGCTTCATCACTTTCGGGGATCCCTATATGGTGAATATTGGTTTTCTTTGAATTATCCCAGAGCTTTCTGAGAGGGTGATCTGTTTTTGCCTTCCATTTCTCTTCTTCTTTGGAAGTTTGGGAGCGTTCGAAAGCTTTGTCTTCCATGTCAGAAATCCTTTCTTCTGCCTGGTCCATTTTGTTACTGAGGGAACCTACTGTATTTCTCAGATCTTTGAGGGCTGCATCTTATTGTCTCAATGTGTCAAAATCTTTGGTCATTTTGCCTTTGAATTCGTTCAGTTCTTGAGACATCTTTTGGGTCATCTTTTGGATACTGCTTGAAATTCTAATTCCATCTTTTCCTCCATTCTGTTGATCTTATTTGCTACCCAGATTCTGAATTCGATTTCAGACATCTCAGTCATTTGCCTATGCAAGGGATCTTATGCTGTGTCTGCCTTGTCATTCCTTGGAGGAGTTGATATACTCTGATTATTCATATTGCCAGAGTTTTTCTGTTGATTCTGCCCCATGATTGTTTTTCACTGTTGCTTCTGGCTGTCCTCAGAGTTGGGAAGGTGTCTTTCCAAGACTAGACCCTGGTGGGATCACTCTATTGTTGCTGGAACTTTGTAGGGAGTGACCCTGTGTAGCTCCTCTGGGACAGCCCCAGCCAGGGAGTTCTGGCTGTGGGATCAGCTCTGGAGTGTGGCACCCCTGGATTCAGCAGTAGAGCGGGGGATGGTGCACATGGTTCCAGGAGGGCCAGGTGCCCAGTGACTTTGGCAAAGAGAGCTCATGGCTCCATTAGTCTCTGGCCGGGAGGAGGGCTCCACACAGAGGCAGGGAGGGCTTTGGAGGGAGGTTCCCTGGTCCTGCAGCTTCTGGAGTCCCTGGCTGTAGGCGGACCTGTGGGAGCCCGGCAGGCTCAGGGCATGGGGGTGTGCTGTTGCCAGGGGAGTTCCTGGCCAGGGGTGGGCCTGTGGAGGTCCTGTGGGTGCAGGGGCAGGTCTACGCACCGCTGGGGTCGTCCCTGGCCAGGGGTGGACCTGTGGAGGCCTGCAGTCACCGGTGGAGTCCCTGTCAGAAGGCGGCCCTGCAGAAGTCTGGCAAGCATGGGGCGCAGGGCTGCATGGTCATTAGGGGAGTTCCTGGCTGGGGGCGGACCTGCAGAGGTTTGGCAGTCACAGGTGGAGTCCCTGGCAGAAGGTGGGCCTGTGGAGGCTCTGCAGGCTTGGGGCGCAGGGCTGCGCGGTCGCTGGGAGAGTTTCTGGCTGGGGGCGGGCCTGCGGAGGCCCTGCCAGTGCCAGTCGCAGGTCTGCGCCATCACCAGGGAGAGTCCCTGGCTGAGGGTGGGCCTGCAGAGGCCCTGCAAGTGCCCCGTGGTCACCAGGGGGAGTTCCTGGCCGGGGGCAGACCTGCAGAGGCCTGGCAGTTGCCAGTGGAGTCCCTGGCAGAAGGTGGACCTGCAGAGGTCCCACAGGCTTGGGGCATAGGGCATGGGGCATGGGCCTGCGCTGCTTACCAGCAGATTCCCTGGCAAGAAGGAGGGTGGTACACTGTGGCTTCCCGGAGTCTTGTGCTGGTGGGGTGCTTGTTCTGACAGGCTGGGGTGGTGGCTCTGCTCAAGAACCTCCTCCCTCAGTCTCAGCAGGGGTTAGGCTTCTCGTTCATCAGGTAAGGGGGGAAGGGTGTACTATAAGTTCAGAATGGTTGGGAAAACTTTAGTTCAGTTTTTCTGCCTAGCAAGAGAGTGTTCAGAGTCACATCAGGGTCACTCTGGGAGAAGCAGACCCCATTTCCCACAGCACTATTCCGTGGTGTGAGACAAGAGGTCCATAGTTCACCACTTGTCTGTAGAAAACCCGCAGCAGCAAGTGAAGAGAAAAAAGAAAGGAAACAGAAAAGCAAAAAACCCCACAGCTTTCTTGGGGGAGGGGACGGACACTTTTCCTTTCAGATAAATTTTGTACCTGAAGCTTGCTTTCTTGGAGTTGCAGCTTGCCTCAGCAGAGGTGACCTGCAGTTATCACTTCTCTCTCTCGGCTGGGCTCCCAGTCTTCACCTTAATTGTGCAGTTTCTGGAGGTTATTTTTCCTTTTGGACAGGAGCCTCTTTTGGAAGCTGCTTCCAGTTGGCCATCTTGCTCCGCACCCCCCTTGCAGGTTTTTTCAAAAACACTTTTTACTTGTGTAGATTACTAAATTGTTTTCAATCATGAATAGATGCTAAATTTTATGGACACCTTTGCAGCATCTGTGAAGATGATCATGGGATATTTTTCTTTTGCTCTATTAATGTAATTACTTCATCCTATTTTATTATCCTTCTCAAAATTTTTTGGTACATTCAGTTGTTGATGTCTTGATCAGGATTTTGCATCAATGTTCATGAAAATTACTTGGTAATTTTCTTTTCTCAAACTGTCCTTGGTTTGTGGTGAGTTATTACAGCCTTATAAAATGGAAAGAGTTATTTCTTTTTCTATTCTGTGGAAGAATTTGTCTAAGACCGAAAATATGTTTACTCTGTGGGAAGATTTTAAACTATAGATTCAACTTTTATAATTTTCATAAAATCATTCCCCTCTTTTAAAAAATCAATTTGGATTTTAAATAATAAAAAATTAATTTCTTTATGGACACCCTATATATATACACCTGTAATTTTTTAAAATAATGTGAACATCCTATAGCCTTTTTATTCCCTGTCATTTTGGTTCTCCTCTCCTGAGCCTGCTCACCTCTCCTGGTTCACGTCTCATAGTTCTCAGGCTCCACCAGGTAACCCAGGTGGCAGCCCCAGGTGTATTCTGTCAAATTTTCCTTCATGCACATGTCATCATCCAATGAAGATATGCCATTATTTACTCCACAAGAATTGGTTCAGATTATACATACTTGTGTTCTTCATTCGATAATGCCTTGTGAAGCTCCCTCTCAGCCAAATGATACAGCACTAATTCATTCTTTTAAGGGTTATAAAAATCTCCTTTTGTGTGAATATACATAATTTATTTGCCCTACTGATAGGTACTGTTTTCAGTTTGCCACTACAAACAAGGATACAATAAATATCCTGTAAACATGTTCTTTCTACTGGTGGTTTTACATTTATAGATTCCTGGGAGTGGAATTGAAGGGCAGAAAGGTATAAGATATTTATTAAATTTTAATAGACATTATCAGATTGCTTTCCAAAAAGGCTGTGACAATTTGCATTTCTAGGAATGTATGACAGTAACGTCTTGGCTGAATCTCATGGTCACTTGATGTTTTCAGTTCAAAAACTTTTTGGCATGTAATGAGAGTAAAATGGTATCTTATTGTTGCATAACCTTGCACTTTTCTGATCATAATTAATTTAAATATGTATTTCTTTGAGACAGGTTCTCACTCTGTTGCTTGGCCTAGAGTGCAGTGGTATTATCATAGTTCACTGTAACATAAAGCTTCTGGGCTCAAGTGATACTCCTGCCTCAATCTCCCAAGTAGCTGGGACTATAGGTGCTTACCACTATACTGGACTAATTTTTGTATTTTTTGTAGAGAAAGGGTTTTGTTCTTACTCAGGCTGGTCTCAAACTCCTAGCCTCAAGTGATCCTTCCACTTTGGCCTCCAAAATTGCAAAGAATACAGGCATGAACCAGCATGCCTGGCAATTTAAATAATTTTTCTATTTAGCTTAGCTTTCCCCTGAGTTATCTATTTACTATTTTTTGCATATTTTTTTTTGAGCTGTCTTCCTCCTCCTCAATTTGCAAATGCTCGTTTTATATTATAGATGTTAGTCTTTGGCCTGTCATGCGTGTCATAGTAATAAATTTATTCTAAATCTGTTATTTTTTACTATTTTTTTCCAAATCTATTATTTCTTTTTCTTCTTCTTTTATTGTTGGAGATTCATTGAGGGTATAAGAAACCAGGTTACACTGATTGCATTTGTTAGGCAAAGGTCCTCTTACAATTGTGTCTTGCCCCCAAAAGGTGTGTCACACACTGAGACCCCACACCACTCCCTCCTTCCTTCTCTCTGATCTTCCTTTCCCCCAACACCTTCCCTCCTTCTCTCTCTCTCTCTCTGCTCTCTCCTTCCCCCACCTTCCACCATGTACCAGGTCATTAATTGTCCTCATATCAAAATTGAATACATAGAATTCATGCTTCTCCATTCTTGTGATGCTTTGCTAACAATAATGTGTTCCACTTTCATCCAAGTTAATACAAAGGCTGTAAAGTCTCCATCTTTGTTAATGGCTGAATAGTATTCCATGGTATACATATACCACACCTTGTAAAATCTATTATTTCTTACTTTTTTTTTTTTTAAACAGAGACTCACTTGTTGCCTTTGGCAGAGTATGTGGCATCATAGCTCACAGCTACCTCAAACTCTTGGGCTCAAGCAATCCTCTTGCCTCAGTTTTTCATTTTTAGTAGAGAAGAAGTCTGACTCTTGCTCAGGCTGGTATTGAACTTGTGAGTTCAACCAACCCACCCTCTCTGGCCTCCCAGGGTGCTAGGATTACAGGTGTGAGCCAGTGTGCCCAGCCTATTTCTTACTTTTTTAAAGCAATGTAATTTACTTTTATTTTTTAATTTTTAAAAATAATTTGCTGTGACTTTTCCCTCCACAAATGTCTAAAAGTTTTTGCATAGATAATATGTTTATCTTTTGCTTTCAAGCTTCTTCTGCTGTTCTATTTGAGTTTTGAAGGTTTTCATCAACTTTAGGATTATGTGTAATCTCCTAAATCATTGTAAGATTTTTATTATTTTTTCATATAGTGGAACTTCCATAGTTGACCAGCTCCCTACCCTGAAAACCTCCTTTAGTTGACCTAATTTTTTTGTTTTTTGCAGTTTTTGGCTGGGGATGGGTTTGAACCCACTATCTCTGGCATATGGGGCTGGTGCCCTACTCCTTTGAGCCACAGGTGCCACCCAAGTTGACCTAATTTTTATAGACCAGACATGTACCACATGTACGTATCAGTAGGGTAGGCCTGGTGCCTTATGTTGAACACCTCTGCGTGTGGTCAGTTTGTTACAGTACTCTGAATGGTCAATTTACAGAGGTTCTACTGTATCTAAGTGTAATCAACCTGGAATTTACTTGTATATATGGTTTAAGATGGAGGTACAATATTTTTCTGATCTATTTTTCTATGTCTATGCCAATATTTGATTGATTTGGTTATTGGTAAAATGTTCCATTATCTAATAAGGCAAGTGCCCTTTACTATTATTCTTCTTTTTCATATTTCTTAGCTTTTCTTCCATACATGTGTTCAATTGTGTTATACAATTAGAAAATTATTTTGTTATTTGATTCAAAACTATGTTAAATGTATATATTAATTACTGAAGATTGAACGACTTGATACTAAAAATGTTATCCAAAATATAGGGAGTGAATAAGCACATGGGCACCAGAGCTCAGCCACCTGGGCTGAGTCCTGGCTGTGTCATCAGTGGGGGAGTGACCTTGAGCTTTGAAGCACTGGCATGCACAGACTCTGAGAGCCAAGTTAGAGATGAGCATTGTCCTTTACTTTATTATTTGGAAAGTTTTCACACTAGAGAATATCTTCCCTCTACTTAGTCATTCTATTTGAATGATTAGCATCAGCATGTCTGGACACTAAATATGTTTGTGCATAAAAGGATAATGATGGAATTCAGAAAGTATGGGGCTCTCTGAAAGAAGGGTCACTCAACACAATTTGGGAGTTGTTTGGAGCTGTTTCAATTTAAACTTGAAAAGGGTTATGGTTTGCCAATACCTAGAAGCGGCTCCTCAAATCATAAACAGGAGCTTTGTGGGCACTCTAGGAGTTGCTGCAAGGTTTGAGACCAGGACTGCTAAGAATCTGTTTCTGGCCATGGGAGACTGCTGTTTGGCAGCCAGGTTTTGGGGTGAAAATTAGCAAAATGTCCCCTGAGCCATTGGGGTACTCAAACTAAGTGACAAGTACTCACTCTAAGATCCCCAGTTTGGATACTGGATAGGGAAGTGAAGGAATTAAGCTTTATGATGGGGTAGATTCAGTTCTAACAATGGCTAATGAATCTATTTCAGGAGAATAGACTCATCCAATGAGAACTGACTTAAGGAGTGAGGATATTGTACATGGAACTTGTGCCATTTCTGGTGCAGACGACCAATATCATTTCAGAATGACCTTTAGTCCAGGGGAGAATTTTGAGAGAAGGGAAACTGACAAAGAAGTCATTTCTCATCTCCAAAACCAGGGAAGAACTTCAGGACACCCTCAGAATCCAAATGCAGATGAAAAAATTAAAGTTCAGAGAGGTGACAGGGCTGGCCCAAGATCATATAGCTTATTTATTGTCAGAGCTGGAATTTAAGTTGGGTCTTCTAACTCAAAGACCTGTGCTTCTCTCATGATTCCATAAACATGGAACTACTCTTGAAAAATTTTTGGTCATAATCATAGTGGCATCATTGAAAGCTTACTATGTGCCAGGAACTCTTCTAAGCATTGTAGCATGTAACAGCATATTTCACCACACATGAATCTATGAGGCTGAATCTATTATTTTCTCTATTTATCAGAGGAGGGAACTGAGACATAGAGAAATTAAATACCTCATCCAAGGCCACATGGTTGAAAATGGTCGAGTTTAGATTCTAACTCAATCTAGCTCTGAAAATCTACCTTATGGTACACAGAATTTTGTAGTTCTCTGCTTCTCTTCCTCTATTTTCTTTCTAACCTTTGTAAGCTATTGTTCATTAGCATATGTATTTATTATGTTTGCTTATTTCCCCCCCAGTTTTTAAAGAATCCCATTTTACAATTATTTTTCTGTCACTATAGTGATTTTTGGCTGAATAAAGTTAGTTGCAAGAGGAATTATCTCTGGGCCAGGATTTGTTTATTGATGGAGTAATGGACCTTATGCAATGAATTTGTGAATGTTCTGGAGTACAAAAACCAAGCCAACAGAAAGGAAGTGTTGGGGAGAAGAGACGAGGTAAAGAAACCGAGACTTCCTGGAATTTGCCATCAATCTTCACATGCACCTGCTGGGCTTCTAGTATTTCTCTCAGACTCTGCTAGTTTCTCTGAGGGCTGGCTCTCTCTCAAGTGATAGGGGAAAGGCTGGGCATAGTGGCTCATGCCTGTAATCCTACTTCTTTTGGGAGGCTGAGGTGGGTGGATTGCTTGAGCTCAGGAGTACGAGTGATGCCATGGACTGTGGAGGACTCACATGCATTAACCATAGTCTGTATTCAATATCCCTAGGGAGGCAAACACATATTAACTTTGGCACAAAATTGATTTTAAGTATCACACTAGATTCTATATCCTGTTAAATCAAAATACAAAGGGAAGGCGAAAGGGAAGGAGAGGGAAAGGGGAATTTCATTGGGAGGCATCTGGAAAGTCAGTTAGTGTGATGGATTAATTTAAAAAACATGATTTTTGAAGAGTTAGGTTTGTGGGCATTGGGGGAGAGAACAGAGGATATAGTCATGGTTTTACCCAGGAGTCAGGAAAACTGGGTTCTAGCTCCATCTCTGTAATCCTTACCAAAAGTGTGACTTTAGGTAAGTGACTCAAGCTCTCTGGGACTCTGTTTCTTCAGCTGTAATGTTGGGCTACTAAAAAACACCTACCTGAAAGGTTTGTTGGGAGGATTTCAGGTCTAAAGTACCTCTTGAGAGATGTGTTGGGAGGATTTTAGCTGAGTATCTGGTACATTAAAAGTTCTCAGTAAATTCTCAAGGTGAAGTGTGTGCATGTGCGAATGTATGTGTGTGTGTATGTGTACATATGTGTATGTCTGTACGTGCTCATGCAGGTATTAAAAGAGTGTTGATTGGGCTGGGTGCAGTGGCTCATGCCTGTAAACCCAGCACTCTGGGAGGCCAAGGCAGGTGGATTGCCTGACCACATGGGTTCGAGACCAGCCTGAGCAAGAGCAAGACCCCATCTCTAAAAATAGCTGGGCATTGTGGCGGGCACCTGGGAGGCTGAGACAAGAGAATCACTTGAGCCCAAGAGTTGAAAGTCACTGTGAGCTATGACACCATGGCACTCTACTGAGGGTGACAAAGCGAGACTCTGTCTCCAAAATAAATAAATGAATAAATAAATAAGCAAGAATTGGTTGGTTGGGGGAATCGAGAAGCATAGAGGTGGGAGAGTTGTGGGTGCTGGGTATGAGTGGGTGGTCCTGATAAAACTGGGGAGGAAGATGCAATGGGAGATAATGATGAGAAAGCTATCCAAGAATCAAATAGTGGAAACTGACAGATTTTACTCTCTTGGAAATGAGGAACCAACAATGTCTTTGAGCTAATCATTAGAAAGTCCTCTCAGATATTGGAAGAAATGACAACACCGTGTTCTTAAAGACTCAAGTGCTTATTTAGTCTCTGTTCTGTGCAACAGAATGTGCCCTTCCCTGAAGTGGTCCCTCAATCCCACACCACCCTTTTTTTAAAAAGCACTTCTTCCCATCTGTTTTACAGCCTGGAGGACAAAAGTGATTGAACTTTAACAGCAACAAAAAAGCCCCAAATGATTTCTCACCGGTTACATACTCCGAACCAGCTCTCCTAAGTTTGCTAAACTCCAAAAAGTAATGGGGTTAGGGGAGAGGTTTACAAGGTCAGCAGAAAACAGCAAACCACAAGAGACTTGGTTCACTTCCATGGAACTGGCTTTTCTTCCCTGGTACAATATGCTGTAAAATTGTAAATAAATCACTGGAACTAATAAATCAATCACAGAGGGACCTTCCTGCTGCCAGCCTATCCTCTAGAGAATGAAATCCTGAGGGCAGATTTAGGGAATTGAAATCAGAATCTGTACAGTTGCCAAGTGCCCTGCTTGGCCTGCCAAGTTAAATGTGAACTTTTGTGAACTTTCTTTGCAGCAGTTAGAATCAGCTTCTTTTGTGCAATGCAATTCCAATTTATAACTTTTTTGAATATAGAGTTTTTAGGGAAATATACCAGGCAAGTCCATTTATTTGGTCCATGAAGCTTAATTGCCAATGTTAAATCTATGGCCCTGGCAAACTCCTCTGATTAAAAAGCTGCTGGGAGTGCAATCTGGGGCCACTCTACTTTATTACTGTTCTTCTGAAGAAAGTCTAAGCATTCAGCCTATCGTGGGAGTTAAGAGCACAAGTCAATGATTAATGGCATGATTGCATTTGTTTTCTTTCTGAATTAACCCATGTGACCCATGACATTTGCACCTTGTGTTAACCATTAGACACATAAATGAGCCCTGTATTTATTTGGGTGGTGGCATTTCTATGCTCTTGTTTGACTTTATCGTGAGAGAGAGAACTGTGCCATCAGTAGGTCTTTTCGAAGAGAGAGGAGCGGGGTCCTGCTTTCTGTCCTCTGGAGTGACCATGAAGCTCTGTGAGCCTCTGTTTGCTCCCTTACAAATGCTGGTCCCAGCACAGCCTTTCAGTGTTTGATATAAAAGTCCTTTTCATGGTGTGGTGGCCATGGGGTCTTGGTGGCTTGCGGGCTCATTGCTAACCAAATCTAGATCCAGCAAGGACTGATTTGCACTTCTTATGACTCCAGGCATCGTTTTTTTTTTTTTTTTCAAACGTCTACTTTTCTTACTGCAAATAGTATATATTTTTTTTACTCTTTGAACTCTTTCCATAATCAGTAGAGGTGGGGGGAGGAGCGGTCTATAGAAGTACACTTGCCAAGTGATTAATTTGAGATTAAAGTCAGCTCGGGTTTGAGCAAGAAGATAAAAACTCTAATTATCAGTTTCTCTGGAACTCCTCTTTCTGCCAGAAACAATGTCCAGTATGGCCCTCTCCCTCCTGATCACTTTCATTGCATCACCTGAAATTTTTTTTTTTTTTTAAACTGGTTCTAATGTCATGGGAGGAAGGGAAGGAAGGGAGGTCTGTTTTGTTCATAATTGTCTGGTTTTGGAAAGAATCTCTTAATGAGAATTGGGTGGGGAATCAGGGTTTTGATTACTGTGTGTGGGAGTTAGGTTTAAAGACTGTTTTGTTTTGTTTTGTCACTTCAATTTGTTTTAAGAGTTGTTAAGTAGTTTTTTTTTTTTTTGAGATTCTAATAACATTAACCAAGAATGTGGCTTTTAAGAGTGCATATTGAAAAGGAGCCTGTCTTAGCCCATTCAGGCTGTTTGCTATGTGTTAACAGAATGACAAACCAGGTGGCTCATAAACAATGGAAATGGATTTCTGACAGTTCTGGAAGCTGAGAAGTCCAAGATCAAGGCTCCAGCAGTTTCCATGTCTGATGAGGGTCAGTGTTCCAGTGCAAGACGGCCATCTTCACTCTGTGTTCTGACATGATAGAAAGGGAATAAGGGCACTAATCTCATCCATGCCGGCTCCACCCTTATGACCTAATCACCTTCCAAAGTCCCCCACCTCTACATGTAATCACATTGGGGGAATAGGGGTTTCAACATGCAAATTTAAAGGAGACACAAATATTCAGCTTATCACACTTTGTCCCACCCCCTTAGAATTTATGTCCTTCTGTCATGCGAAATATCTTGATTTCATCCCAACAATATCCAAAGTCCTAACTCAGGGGCATCCAACTGGCAGCCCAGGATGGCTACAGATACAGTCCAACACAGAATTCTAAACTTACTTAAAATGTTATGAGACTTTTTGGTGGTACTTGATTGTATGGTTCTTGAGTGTGAACTTTGCTGAGGATAGCATCATGTTGCAATGTCACATAACATAAATGTATGTACCGTCTATTTGTATGCATGTGTAGCGTCAGTTTTACAGAGGTGTGTGGCTCCCAGTGTGTTATCTTCCAAACGCAGACAGTAGAATTGACATCATCAGATGTTACATGTGCTCATGGTGACTTGGCAAGGCAATGATTATCAATAATATTTCAAGCTACCATTGCAATATTAGGTTTTAATGTTATTTAGAAGTCTAGGGGTAATCATGCTTGTGGTTCCCCCCATGCGCATGGTATTTTGAAATAAACTTTTCCCTTATTTAAAAAAAAGTGTGGTAAACATTCTTATTTGATTATTAAGGGCACTTTCACACCTTGGTGATGCCTCACACATCACCTGCCATGCTTTACAATTGGTCTCAGCCTCGCCCTGCCTTGACAGCTGAGATGTGGAAGGGCCCAAACCTTGCTTTCTATTTTCCTGTCAATTAATCTGTCAAGTAAATATAGTCCCTTAATCTATTATTATTATTTTTCAATCCTAGCATGGCTTCTACAACGTCTCAAAAGAAAACAAAACCCAGAAAAAGAGAAATTAGAGATGAAGGAAGATTCTTTAATGAAAAGTGGGCAGATGACTACTTTTTTGTTGAGGCAAATAGTGAGGCACACTTTGCTTGATTTGTAGGGAATTTCTTCAAGTTTTCAAAGACAATAACTTGAAAAGGAATTATATGCAAAAACATACTGCCAAATTTGATGCACATGAAGGATTGTGTTGTAAGGACAAAATAGTGCAATGAAAAAAGTCTTTCTTCTCAAAAAAATTCTTTTAAAGTTATAACTCACATAGATTCCATTTAAGAGATAGCTATGTGGTAGCATATTTAATTGTAAAAAAATCGAAACCATTTTTGATGGTGAGTTTATTTAGCAATATATGGAAAGCATGGCAGATAGAACTTGCTCTGAAAAAAGGGGGGAGATAAGTATTTTGAAAATCAATTTGTCTCATCAGACTATAACCAGGCTAATTGAAGAAACTGGAAAATCTATCGAAAGAAGTGTGGAGAGTAAAACTGCTAATTTTATAAATTTTATGCATTGATGATGGATAACAGCACTGATGCTACAAAATGGCTCAACTTGCCATTTGTATTAGAGGTGTGGATGATGAACACAATGTCACTGAAGAAAGGGTTTCTTTAGTGCCATTAAAAGACAAAACTAAATCAAGAAGCAGTGAAAAATATATTAAAGCTATTTTCTTTTTCCATTGTCAACATATCTGTTATAGTTATTGATGACGCCCCAGCAATGGTAGGTAAAAGAGAGGAATTCATAAAATTAATAGAAGACAATACAGTTGCCTCCCAAAACTCATGTCTGATGAAGTATCAATGTATAGTACATCAGAAAAATTTATGAGCAAAAGCTTTAAAAATGGATAACATCATGCAAGTCATAATCAAGACTGAATTTCCTCTGGGCCGAGGGATTGAATCATTGCCGATTCCAGGAATTCCATAAAAGCATTGATACTGACTATGATGACATCATTTACTTTTCAGAAGTAAGATGGCTAAGGTGAGGCCAAATGTTAAAAAGATTTTATGATTTATGACATATTACCAAGTTGTTTATGATATCAAAAACCAAATTTGTGCCAGAACTGGATGATGAAAACTGGCTTACAGATTTAGTATTTTTAGTGGACTTAACTGCTCATTGAAATGAGTTAAATGCATCTTCAAGGTGAAAACCAACTTATCAATACAATGTTTCAAGCCATAATAGCATTCCTAATGAAACTGAATTTATGGCAAGCTCAAATTAAGGCAAAAAATTTTATGCATTTTGACACATTGGCTAAACACAGTCCTGTGAACAGCCAAAAATATGCAGCCTTGCTTTTCTATTTGATACAAGAATTCGAAAACAGGTTTCAAGATTTCCAGGAAAATAATATTTTGGTGCATTTGCAGCTTAGTTTTCAGTATGTTACCTGCCAATTTTCAAAAAGAGTCACAGAGCTGCAATTAGACATTCAACTTAAAGAAAAAATTGATCATTTCCTTTTACTGAACTTTTGTGGGTGCTCTCTTCCCAGAGACAAATACCCCTTGCTTCACAATCATGCCTTATTCATGTCATTGCTGTTTGGCAGCACCCACATTTGCTAGCAACTATTTACAAGAATGAAACAAGTAAGAGTAAAATTAGATCCAAAACCTCTGATGGGCACCCTGAGAACTCACTGAGAATTGTCACTACTTCCATCGGACCAGATATTGATGCATTAATTTCTCAAATGCAGTGTCAAATATCCCTAGGTTTATGTTGCCCATTTTTTCTTTTACTTTTATAATAAAAAAACCCAAAGTCATTTTATTATTTAGACATGTACATTTTCTATATTAGTGAGTACAAACATGGGACCTGCGGGAAGATTTTAAAAGAATGAACAGGCCATTACATACTTGAGATTATTACGTGAGGACTTTTTTGCTTATCTATCGTGGCAGATATCATGAAAATTATGCAGGGGCCATTTTTTTTTTTTTTTTTTTTTTTTGCACATTAGCTTTTGTTAGTGTTTGTGTATTTAACATGTGACCCAAGGCAGCTCTTCTTCCTTCTTCCAGTGTGGCCCAGAGAAGCCAAAAGGTTGGACACACTCTTGTCCTGACTTGTTCCAGTATCACCTAGAAAATCTAAAGCCCAACGTCTTGTCTAAATTATCTTCTAAATCAGATATGGATGAAACTTATCTGAGGAAAATTCCTTTCCGGCTGTGACCCTGTGAACGCAAACATGTTGTGTGCTTCCAAAATACAATGGTGGGACAGGGTGGACACTGTCATTCCAAAGGGAGAAAGGGAAAGAAGAAGGGAGTGACAGGTCCCAGAGAAATAATAAAGCCCAGCGGGATAAACAATATTAAATGGTAAGGCTTGAGAATAGCCCTCTTTGGGTGAAACGCTGCCTTCTGGGTCCCCTGAGGTTGGGGTCCCCCTTCTGTGGCTCCCACAAGTTGGGGTCCCAGGCCTATGACTTTCCCCAAGAGGGAACTTTGTATGCCTGTCTCGTGTGTAGAATCTATTTCTAGAAAGCCACAGTCATATATCTAATTGCCTATTTCCCATCTGCCCATGGACTTCCGGGGCATCGTCTTATATCAAAACCAAACTCTTGACCTTGCCTAGTGCCAACTTGCCTCTTTCCTAGTTGTCCTATTTCAATAAATGGCAGATTCAGCCTCTGTTGTTTGGCCAGTTACCTAGGCATCATCTTGTTGCCTCTTTCTTACAAACTCCACATCCAACCATCAGCTCTGCCTTCAGAATATATTCTAAATCCAGCTATTCACCTGTTACTGCTTGTGAGGCTGCCCTCCTGCTTCCAGCCCTCCACTTTTGCCTGGATTGTTGCAATAGCATCTGCCTGGACTCCCTGCCTTTTCCCCAAGGTCTCTGCTCTATAGCCAGAATGATGGTTTTAAAAGATCAGTCTGAATATGTCATTTTTTGCTTAAAACCTTCCAGTGGCTTCCAAATGTCTCTGAATAAGTCATAAAATGCCTTAGAAGCTCCTCATTCTGTCTTGCAAACCTTGCCTGATTCACCCCCTCACTGTCCTGATCTTGTCTGATATTGTTCTCCCTTTATACTCCTTTGCTGTTCCTTAAACATATTGGCCATGCTCCTGCCTAAAGTCCTACTTTATACTATGTGTTCTTTCTAGAATGTTCTTCCTCCAGTGATCCAGAAAGGCCTCATTAGAGAGGACCTTCCTAAATACCCTCCCCTACAGAGCAGCCTTCTCTGTCACTCTCTGTCCCCTGCTGTTCTTAAATTTCTTCTTAGTATTTTGCATTTTACATCATCTATGTTTACCTGCCATATTATTTTCACAATTCACTTAAATACAAGCTCTGTGAAAGCAGGCCATTTCTTTCATTTGCTTTACCTGGCACATGGTAGGTACTCATTGAACACTGGTTGAATGGACTCCAAGAGGTCCACAAAGGACACTGGGAATGGGAATTACAGGCTGATAACTGTTGTGGCAGCCATCGGGGCCCACAAAATGACTGAGAAGACTAAGGAATATGAGGATAATGGGAACCCCATGTAGTTAAGTCCCTCTCCTCTGTTTCATACAACCAAGGGTTCAGCAGTTTTATCTTATTCTCCCCAAAGAATAAGATATTAGTGGCTAAGCAAGTTAGTATTTTCTAGTGGTAGGTCAATAATTCATACCATTGACATAGCCTTGGGTGTGTGAAATCCTAATGAGCTTTCATAATTTCCAACTGTGTCAGAAGGAACAACAGGCCCCTGTTTTCAGCTTGTTCAGATAGACAATCATCATTACTGCTGGCGAGAATCATAACAGTAGCCATCCTCTCCATCAGGAGTCCGACAATCTATTCCAGATACCACAGGAAGATCTAATGTTCTTACAAAGTTCCAATCACAGCTTTTGTCACTGATCTAGATTGCTAATGTGTATTTCAAGTTTGTTGTATTCTTCCGGTCCTTAAAAGAACAACATTGATGGTAATTATAACAATTTTGAAAATCTTAGAGTATTTCAGAGAACTAATCATTAAATATTTTATGAGGGAATCTTACATGTGTAGTTAAACCTAAAAACAGAATATAATAGTATTCTGGCTTCATGTTAAGATGGTGGATTCAACAGACTTATCTAAATTGGTTTCTCCCCAAAACTCAACTAAAATTACACCAAAAACTTTTTTCTTTTAACTCATAAGGACAGGGAAAATATGAGAGGAGATAGCAGCAACATCACCTTGGAAGGCTGGATAATTTGATGGACATGATAGTAATTGACTTAGCAGATTCTTCTAACTCAAGCTGGTGGTGAAGACAGGGGAGGACATTGTCATTGTCCTTCTGTGCAGTGAGTTAGGACACTCACTGCACAGTAGGCATGGTTACTTCTGGAACTGTGGATGGAGGAGCTAATATGAGAAGTAATGTGAAAACTGTTTGGGAAATCATTAGATCACTAGATCACCTATCCTTGGTCCATGCCTTAAAGGTCTATTTCTCAGAAAGCTGAAAGGTGTTTGGAGGCTTATTCTTTGCAAAACCAGATGATTTCTGGTTGAGAGCTACCAGGTCAATGGGAACCATTTCCTAAATGGGTTTAAATGACTGCATGTAAACTGGATGCTGATGGTACACATCTCTCCCAAAGTGGCAAGTGGTACTTTAAGGCCCACATGGTAAAGGGAAAATGAGCAAAATGATCTCAGCAAGTGAGCCTCTGTAACCAGCAGGGTCTTGGATCTTGACAGAGTGATAATCACAATGTTTTCAACCAGCAAGGGCACTGGTAAATCAGAAAGATACCAGATATAAATAATTGTGGAGGCCATACCCAGATCGGCATTGTATGGTTGTGCAGGCTGCGCACTGCACAACTATAGGCAGCAGCCCTGGCCATATCTGAGCGTACGAGCTGAATATTCTTTATTATTTTTTTATTATTTTTCTAAATTTTAAATTGATATGAGGGTACACTTGTTTAGATTACATTTTTCTCATTTCTAAGGTAAAGTTCAAGTTGTAGTTGAGCTCTTTACCCAGCGAGCGTGCTGCATATCCTTACATTGTGCACATTCGGTGAAAATTTGCCAATCACCTTCCCTCCTTCCCTAACTCCTTCCCTCTCCCACCCCTGAAATATACCTGTGTTTTTCTTTCATGTGGGCTTGTAGTTGTTTATATATTGGTTTCATATTAGTATTGAGTACATTAGGTATTTGCTTTTCCATTTTTGTGATACTTTACTAGGAAGAATGTGTTTCAACTCCATCTAGATTAATACAAAAGATCTAAGTCTCCATCCTTCTTTTATGGCTGAAGACTACCCAGCCATAAATTATTTATTATTCATTACATTTGGTTTATTAGTCCATTCATGAGATGATGGACACTTGGGTTGCTTCCATAAACATTCTAGTCCACATGTCCTTGTGGTAAATGATTTATTTTTCTTCTGGGTAGATACCAGAAGATCTAGATACTAACGGGATTGTAAGGATCAAATGGGAGGTGTACTTTTAGTTCTTTGAGGATTCTCCATACTTCTTTCTATAGAAGTTGTATTAGTTTGCAATCTAGTTTTAGCAGTGCAAAAGTGTCCCCTTCTCTCCACATCCACACCAGCACCTGCAGACAAGCTGAATATTAATTCTAGGGTTAGGTGATCTGTCCTGTCTTCTGATTTGACTCGGCTTCCTTATAGGTAGAGCCTAGGGATAGTCCCATGATAATGTCTTTTGTGATTGGCTATTACCAGATTGGGAACTTATTTCCTAGAGTAGGGTCACCCACCTGGTCTCATTTTTTGCTCCTCATATTTTATACTAGTCGATTGATTTGGGGCTCATCATTGTTAAAGAAATAAGCACAAGAAGCAGTTCCTGATGGGGAAAGGAAGATAAATGTTCCAAGCCTGTCTCCAGATCAGTATAGTAGAAAATCGATGTTAATTGAAAACAGTTTAACTCAGCAAAACACACAAACACAAATTTCTTTCCAAAGTGTTTGCTAAATTAATTATTCTAACATTTATCCTGGGTTCTTAAAGATGAGATCATTTGCAAATGAGTGACCTAGGCTGCAACTTTCCATCACTTGATGGGACCGGGAGAGGAACAGGAGAGAGGGGTGGACTAGAATTCTGACATAATAAGGCCTTGAGCTCTACCCTTTCTAATTACCTGAGTACCGACTCTGAATTGCTTATCTAATGTTAACGAGCATCTCAGGCCTGCCTAAGAAAATGCCAGGCTTTGATTTAATGGGGCTAATTTCTTTAGCTAAAGTCTGAATTTAGGCAAAGGTTAAAAAAAGGCACAGTTCTTAACCTACTGCCTGATATTTCTTTTAAGCCTTCTGGAAACTGCATTTCAATTGCATTTTCATAAATTATAGTGGATGAGTTGTCCAGAAAATTAATGTGCTTGTTTTTATAAACAGTCTCAGTAGTAAATCATTCACTAGTTCCCTAACTGGTCTTCATGTAGTTCAGAAGGAAATGCTTTTAGGTCAGTGTCCCCTCACTTCGGGCCAAGTGTCTCCTGTGACCATCTGGGGTTTTGCGGAAGTTTTGCTCTCTTGGGTCTAGGTACAGACCCAGGCTCTGGGTGCGTGCCTCTGGGCAGGGTTCAAACCAGGTTTGACACTTCTCCCTGCTGTTTCTTTTGCTGGAACAGTGGGAGTGACCATAAACAAAAATAATTTCATCCTGATAAACCAGACGGTCCGGACTGGTGTCAGCAGGGCGGATCCCTGCTCGCTCTTACCCAAGCCCAAGGTAAGAGCCTGGAGTCACACTCTTTATCTTTGGCTTCTGGCCCAGGGTCAGCGCACCAATAAACCAGGCTGTTTCAGACATGCCTCGTGACGTGTCTGGACGCTCCACTGTGGGATGTGGTCCTGGAAAAAACAAATGTCGGTCATCACCCGGCAGTGACTGAGGCTTGATGTTCTTTTTTAGAAAAATCTGAAAGGGTTTGTGAGGTTCTTTCCCCAATGAATTAAAAAGACTTCCCCAACACAAATGACCTTTTAAATACTCATGTGAGCTTGTGTAGGCCAATATTCTTACTCTGAAATAACATCCAGAGCAGCTCCTGTCCTCCCAATGCTGCCGTGCTCTGCTCTTGTGCATTTGCTGGAGGACACTGCTGGGGTCCGGCAGGTGCGAGAGGACCATAGGCTGGTCTGCAAGACCCTGCCATTTGTGTAGTCCTGGCCCTTGGCTTTGAGGAAGCCTCACCTGGCATGGCATGTGTACCCCTGGTGAAAAAAAATTACAGAACAACCCCCACAGATTCCCAGTAATACAGGCCTAGGGAATCAAATTTAATTTCAAACAGGGTCAAAAGACAGTAAACAAAGGCCCTGTAGTCTCTGCTGCGCACTAGCCTTTGGTGGCTTTCCCAAATATCTACCCCCAAAGGAACCTTTCTCCCAAAAGGATGATCTGGACAAGTCTTACTTATTTCGGACATTGGCTGTCAGTTCCACTCAATGAACATAAACCTGCTCCTATGAGAAGGGCCTGCAGTCAGCCAGCTCTTAGCTCCCCTCCTACCTGTGTGATCTTGGAGGAATTACTTCACCTTTCTGAGTTTCGTGTTCCTCATTTATAAAGTCAGGCTAATAGTACCGGCCCTGTCAAGTTGAGTTGAGGGAAGGATTAAATGAGAGATAAGATGTCAAGTTTCAATACATGGGAAAGCTGTGATCGTATTTAACATGTGCTGACTGTAGACTAGACACTGGGACACGATGATACAATTCACTGTCCAGGGGGACGTCAGACCCACGAACAGATCAGTTCCCATGTCCCTGGGGTTTGGAGAGCAGCAAGCTGGGGACACACAGATGGCGCTAGAGGAGCTCCCATGAGACCAGCTGGAACTGGCAGGACTTGAATTTCCGCCTTTTGTAATTGCCTGACAGTGATGTGTTTTCTGGCCACAGGTGGAGTCATGGGTGTAACTAGGTGGGGCAGGTGAGGCCAGAGGCCAGGTGCAGCCTGGGGAAGAGGTGTGGGGGTGGGGGAGGGTGTGGTGTGCAGGGTGCTGTCCTACCACAGGCAGTGCACGGGGACGCTGTTTCCTGCAGAGGCAACGCCTCTCCGCTGGGCATCAGGTTCAAGGTAGGCCCTCCCGTGGCTGAGTCTGCACCAGTCACTGGGCGGTTCTCTTTCGTCTTTTCCCCTGTACTCAGGCTGCTTGTCATGCTCCTCGTTGATTGTCGTCATGGAAACCATCTTGCTATCTGTCCACTTTTCATGGGCACCTTTTATCTCTGGTCATTTTTTGTGGAGGTTTAAGCTCTCAGTGACTTTAAGTTCTCCGAAGACATCCAACCCTGGGCTCACAAACAGGGTGGTGGAGATGAGTGTGATGGATTTCATTAAGTATTCAGTCCCTCTTGGGTCTGACCATAAACTGGAAGCTGTTCATCGGGTGGCCTAATCTTTTCCATTGAATCCTCCATACTTCACATTCAAGCCTATACAGCCTGTGTTTGAAATGCTCTTTGTTGGCTACCCCCTCTGATTGGATGCAGTCTTTCTCTTTTAGAACCCACTGTAGCACATTTTTGGCAATTCTCAAAATACCTTTGCTGTCCTTGATCCACTCACAGTGATGTGAGTACTCCTGGCCTCTCCATAAGATGGAAAACTAGTGAGGTGACAGGAGGAGCTGTGCCTTTCTCCTTCTTGTATTCCCAGTGCCTTACACATAGGACAGGCTCAAGAAACATTTGTGGAACTAAAGATATTAAAAGAACATGATTAAACACTCACAGTGCACCAGATGGTGACTAGAAAGGAAAGGAATCTAAAGCCACAGTCCTAGGTTTCATAAGTCTTCCTGACTTGCCTTGGTCTTAGGGTATAAATATTAAACTCCTTTTGAGGCTTCAACGTGTTCAAAACAAGGGTTTAGCCTTGATGTGGCTAATGTTAACTTTAGAAATTGCTAATGAACAATAGAAGGTAAGATGTCTGTGAGTAGCAGTGATTAATAATGTTCTCTGTTGAAGGGTGGGCACCTAAGGGTTTTGTAGGTACTTTATTTGACATATAAATCAGAAGGTTTTGTTTCATTAGCCTCCCACATCCAACTAGTAGTCTTCCAAATACCTTGGATGGATCAGTGAAACTCATCACCTGCAGGAACAATAATTCAATTCAAAGAACAAACATTCTCAGGGGAGATTTGGGATATAACTCTATATGGGACTGGATTAGTCAGTTTTTGTTGTGATGCTGCTGTGTAACAAACAGCCTAAAAGTCCCAGTGGCCTTTGATAACCATTGTATATTGTTTGTTCATGCACTCATCAGTGGCTATGGGTTGGGTGCTGTGGCTCAGGACTTTCCCTGTATGTCTTATTCTAGGACCTAGGCTGAAAAAAAACCCCATATTGATGAATATGTTTCTCGTGTTGGAGAGAAGGTGCTCAAGAGAGCTGCAAAGCCTCTTTAAGCCTTCACTTGAAACTGGCATGTTGTCAATTCTGCCCACATTCCATGGGCCAAAGTATTTCACATAGTCAAGTCCCAAATCAATGGGGCAGGGTACAGGAGAGTGAGAGGGGAGAGGAAAGATTTGCAAAATGATATTACAGTTCTACTACAAAGACACGTAGAATATTTTATTCCTTCTGTTGATGAAGGTATAGATTCTTTGAAGAAAGAGCCCAGCTCCTTGCTTCTTATTGGTACATAGTTGACATTCTGTACATGTTCGTTGAGTGAATGATTGGATTGTCATGCTAAGTTTAACTAGGTACCTGGCCTTTTTCTGCATCCATCTGGTTTTCATGGAGAATGGCCTTCCTTGTAGAAACACAGACCATATGGAGATTGTACGTCATTGGAAGTTCCTATCTTAGTTGAATGTTTGCTGCTGTGCTCTGTAGGGCTGTCAGAAGAGCAGTCTCGGCAGCCAGCGTCTTCCTCATGAAAGCTTGTGGGTGCCCAGATGTAAAGAGGTGGTTTGGGTGGCTCCCCACCCACTGCCACACCCCGCACAGGACCAGCAGTGGATGGAGAGTAAATAGGAGGTTTCACCTGCAAAACTTCCACCACCTAGTAAAGGAGGAAGGGTGTGCCCTGCTGAGGGAAGCTCATTGCATAAAAGATTAAACTTACAAAGTAGGTAGCCGGGAAGGAAATATTGCTATGGCAGGAGCCTGCTCCTTTCAAGAGGAATTAGAACAGGAATCCTTTAACTAGCATAGTAGTGAAGTCAAGAAAGTTGGAAGTTGTGATCGAGCATGCCTGACTTAGCACCTCAGCTCTTCTCCTTGCTGTGTCACCTGCAACTGGCTCAGCCTCAGTTTCCTGGATTGTAGACAGGACAGAATGACAGTATTTACTTCAAAGGCTCCTGTAGGAATTCAATCAGCTGATAGGTAAGTTCTCAGTCCAGTGTCCAGGATGTAGAAAACATAATCATTGGAAGCTATTCATATTATTTTCACCACCATCATTATTTTGATGACATGGACTAAATTTGAAATGCTATAAAACCTTAATTACATGCAAATCTGTAGGAAAACATCTGTTTTTCAAAGTCAGGAACTCTGTTAGCTCTTCTTACGTGGAATGAGAAGCAAAAGGGCCCAGAAGAGAAAAAGAGAAGGCACAAAAGGAGATTGGAAAACAAAGAAAAGGAAGAGGATTGTGTTTTTAAGGCTTCTAAGGAAGAGGAGTTAATATGGAATTGATGGGAGAGGGAAGTCTTCAGTTTTGGCAGTAGGAATTGGGTTTTAAGGGACAAGGACCAAGAGAGGAGCCCCTCCATGCAAGCTAGAAGAATGAGCTAAAAGTTGAAGTCCTGGTTTAGAAGAAACACCAATTTCATGAGGCAGAGTTGGTGGTGGTTGAGGTAGCCACATCCAAGGTTTAATCTCTAGAAGCAATGGGCTGGGAGTGAGACCATGTCAGGAAGAAGGAAGGGGGCCTAGGCCATGGGTGCGCATGTCTTGGGACAGCCACACCTTGCCCAACACGCTAGGGTGGGTCAAGTGTGAGAAGACACTAGGCCCCGGGGAAGGCAGAGGCAGGGCAGGTGGCATGAAGGTGACAACACTGTTGTATCCATGCCAAGATTGATGGGCCTTGTGGGGTGTGTGAGAGAAACCTTTGATTATAAGGACACACAGGTCCTCCCTTCCAGAATGTTCCTTTTGTTAGGAACGATTGTACATCCGTGAAAATAGTATATTAATGGAATATTAACTCTAAACCTTCAAAAGAAAGAGGCACCTTCACCCAGCTGAAACACATATAATGAAAGGCGCTGTCTTTGCAGGTGCCTCCTCGGGACCTTCTGGAGTGCTAGTTTCACAGCACCTGCTCATTCTCACAGCACTGAGCACGTCCGCTGTGTTCACAGATGTGTGCTTGGTGTCTAGCTCAGTGTCTGGCACATAGGAGGTGCTTAATAAATATTTGTTCAATGAATAAGTGGAAAGTGCTAGAACATTGAAATAGCTCCTGTTAGGAGAATTTCAAAGTTCTTTTTTTTTTTTGCAGTTTTTGGCTGGGGCCAGGTTTGAACCCACTACCTCGATATATGGGGCCAGTGCCCTACTCCTTTGAGCCACAGGTGCCACCCAATTTCAAAGTTCTTTTATATTAAAAAATGTGAGTGCTCCAAAAGGTTGAACACTTGTGGATCCAAGAGAAGGGTGGGAGGCTTGGTTCTAAGAGAGATTTGGTGCAATTGCAGTTTGCAGGCAGAGGTTATGGGACTGGGACATGTCCAGCCCAGCCCTACAGTGGCATTTTCCTAGGGCTGGTCCTAGCATGTCAGGATCCCAGTAAATTGCAGGTGGGTAAATCAGGGAGAGGTGGGTAAAGAGACTTGTTAACAAGGGAAGACACAGGGGGTGAAGTGGCAGCCTGTGGCTGACTGGGCAGGGCTGAAGGGACTTGGAGAGGGTGTGGGTGGGGCACTTTGGGCAGCTGTGTGAGGCAACAGTGACCTTCAGTGGAAGGACTAAGCCATCCTGTGACAACCATGAGGAAGGAAACTGAGTGACGGGTACCCTGACCTCCCTCCAATCTCTTGCAGTGCTCCCTATTAGCCAAACCCAACTGGATGCCAGAGGGCTATGGAGTCCATTGAGGCAGCAGTTCCAGGCCAGCCTCCTGAAAACCAGCAAGGGGAAGCATGGGGTGGAAAAATACATTGGGAACATTGCAAGAGCATGGGGTGGCGGTGGAATCAAATGGGAGATGGAGTCTTCAAGTTCCTAAGTGTGGTCACTCCTCAAGCCAGTGCAGGGGATTCTGACTATAGATTCTTCTCCTTGTTATTTTATTATTTTATTTATTTATTTATTTTATTATTATTTTTTCTGTGTTATCTTGGGTAGAGGGCCATGGCATCATAGCTTATAACAACCTCAATCTCTTTGACTAGGTGATCCTCTTGCCTCAGCTTCCCAAGTATCTGGGACTACAGGTGCCCATCACAATGCCTGGCTAGTTTTTCTATTTTTTTAGTAGAGACAGGGTCTTGCTCTTGCTCAGGCTGATTTTGAACTCCTGAGCTCAGGTGATCCACCTGCCTCAGCCTCCCAGAGTGTTAGGATTACAGGAGTGAGCCTCCACGCCCGGCCTGACTCCAGCTTCTGGAGCCAATGTGTGGGCAGGTGGCATGACAATTAGAAAGCTCAGAAGTGTCAGGAAACACAGGGACGAAACTGACACAGGGTGGGGCCAGGAAGGTCAGCTTAGGTGTTGCCATTTAATCTTTATTAATGATCTATTTATAAGATATAAACATGTTGTTGAAATTGACCAAGGTCACCAAATGACAAGGTGTTACAAGGGTTGGCGAAGAGAAACCAATGAAAGACTTGCCAGTGAGAAATGCCCCTAGATTTAGCGGCAGAATGAGGCTAAATGAGATCTAGTGATCTGGAGACAGCATGAAGCGCACGCATGCACTAGACACAGAAAACAGGAAGGGCAAGGCATGAGCAGCCACAGCTAAGTCGGAGTGGAGCCATCCACGGGAAGTGCCTACCCGTGGGGACTTTTGGTAGAAGGAAAAAGCTGTGCTGTTTGATTCATTTACGGCATATACCTGTTTCCTTGGCAACCATGAGTTCAACACCCAAATCATTTAATTAACCAGGAAGTTGCACAAGGCTAAGTCCAAGAAGTGCTAATGGAGGCCTCTGGCAAACCCTAAATTAAAAGATTGTATCTCGGCTCGGCGCCTGTGGCTCAACGGGCTAAGGCGCCAGCCACGTACACCTGAGCTGACGGGTTCGAATCCAGCCCAGGCCCGGCAAACAACAATGACGGCTGCAACCAAAAAATGGCCGGGCATTGTGGCGGGCGCCTGTAGTCCCAGCTACTTGGGAGGCAAAGGCAGGAGACTCTCTTGAGCCCAGGAATTGGAGGTTGCTGTGAGCTGTGATGCCACAGCACTCTATCCAGGGTGACAGCTTGAGGCTTTGTCTCAAAAAAAAAGAAAGAAAGTGATTTAAGTCCTCTACTAAAATGGAGGTGAGCAGAAGAGAGAAGAGGACTCAGGCTGAGGTGTAGAAACACGACTTTACAGGGCATTTTGCATTATTTATAACATTTTGCACAAAGTCTGCCTGAAAACCATAAATCATGGCATGCTTTTTCTTCTTGGGATTCTATCACCAAAATAGCACCTAAGCATTTTAAAAACTGTTCAGCGTGGCTGGGAGAGGTGGCTCATGCCTATAATCCTGGCACTCTGGTGGGGCCTAGGAAGGAAGACTGCTTGAGGTCAGGAGTTTGAGACCAGCCTGAGCAAGAGTGAGATCCCGTCTCTATTAAAAACACTGAAATTAGCAGGGCATCATGCTGCACATCTATAGTCCCAGCTACTTGGGAGGCTGAGGCTGGAGGATCGTTTGAGCCCAGGAGTTTGAGGGTGCAGTGAGCTATGATGATGCCAACTGCGCCCCACCCAAGTGATGGAGCAAGAATTTGTCTCAAAAACAAACAAAACAAACAAAACCCCAAATAGACAAAAAAAAAACAAAAACAAAAAAACAACACTGTGGTGAGGCTACTAAGAAACTATGAGCGTCAGTGCATGTGTGTTAACCAGATTCAAATGAAATTACAGCTCCTTGTACTCATTTGACTAAAATGAATCTTAATAAAATTCCTCTTTATACTACACAAGACCAAGCCTTGGAATGTTTTCACATGAAGTTTACAGTGTTTTTTCATCACCCAATAAAACTCTTTGATTTCTTGCTGCGGCAGACAGTTTTAAGAGCATTCATTTCACATGGTGTTCTCAATATGCTTTTTAATTTTTATTTTAGGTCCTTTTTTATCACTCCATCTCTTGTCTCCTGCTCTGGGTATAAGTTCAGTTCAGCCTGTCCTGGGAGAGACTGGCTCCCGACGGTGGGCACATGCTGGCAGAGGCTCTCAACTGTTCCCTAAAGTGAGGTAATGTGTGGTCCTGTGGGTTGCAGAGACATTCAGAGATCTGAGCTTCAAATCACTGAACGAAGTATTTAACTTCCTAGTGGTTTACCTTTCTGCATCTTCCCCTGCACAGGATATTCTGTGAGCACACTGCAAAGCAGAGTGGCTTTAAAACAACTACTCTGGCCAGGTGCAGTGGTTCAGGCTACGAGCCCAGCACTTTGGGAGGCTAAGGTGGAAGGAACACTTGAGGCCAGGAGTTTGAGACCAGCCTGGGCAACATAGTGAGATGCTATCTCTACAAAAAGTAAAAGAATTAGCTAATCATGGTGGCATGTGCCTGTAGTCCCAGCTGCTCCAGAGGCTGAAGCGGGAGGGTTGCTTGAGCCTAGGAGTTAAAGGCTGATGCCACTGCATTCTAGCCTGGACAACAGAGCAAGATGCTGTCTTTAAAAAATAAAGAGAGAGAGAGAGAGAGATGCTACTTCTGAAAAGTATGAGAAGCTATAAACCTCTTAAAAATGTCTTTGAGGCTTGGCACCTGTAGCACAGTGGTACAGCGCCAGCCACATTACAGCAGAGCCCAAAGGCGATGGGTTCGAATCCGGCCCGGGCCAGCTAAACAGCAATGACAACTGCAACAAAAAATAGCCAGGCATTGTGGTGGGCACCTGTAGTCCCAGCAATTTGGGAGGCTGAGGCAAGAAAATCGCTTCAGCCCAAGAGTTTGCGGTTGCTGTGAGCTGTGACACCAAGGCACTCTACCAAATGCAACATAGTGAGACTCTGTATCAAAAAAAAAAAAAAAATTTAAAAATGTCTTTGAATTTGCAATATGTAGTAAAACTCTGTAGATAAAAACTAATCAGTTGTGCCTACCCCCAGACATTTTGTTGCCTGGTCCCTTCTATTCAAAGTGGATCAGTGGACCAGCAGTGGTAGCATCATCTTGAACTTTATTAGAAATGCAGAAGTTCAGCTCCTCTCCACCCCCTGCCCAGTCAGATCTGTGCCTTAACCAATCCCCGGGTGGTACCTATGTACTTTAAATTTTCAGAAGTGTTGACCTAGAAGATACATAGAATAAATGTGAGAAGTATTTCACAAAATATTTGTCACAGCCTTGCACATCTGTTTACATGTTGGCTGCCTCCACAAAGGATCTGGAGATCTAACCTCAGGCCTGGGTTAGCTCAGCGGGAAGAAGTAAGATGGGGGAAGGAGTCAGGACGGCACCCAGCTGGTCTGCACGCTTGCTGACCATGAGAGGAGTAGTCAGTGGAGACCAGGCAATGGGTAGAACATCAGTGAGTGACCTACTCAGACTGTCTGCAGTCCCACACTGACCCAGGGGCTCCGAGAAGAGAAGGCAGGACCATGTGTCATTCCCCAGTAATCATTTTCCACAATCCCTGGGGTAAACAGCTCACCCAAACTCAGGCCTCAGAGAAAAGCAATGGTGCAACTGTACAATGAAAACTAAGCCAACAGTAGGCTCTAGGGAGTTAGGCATATAGTCTAATTGGCCCCCGAAAGCAAAGAATACAGCTGGGATTAATACAAGAGTTGCAATTTAATTATTATAAAAGTGACTATCAACTTTAAAGGGAATCAAAGTAATTTAGCCCAGTTCCTACAAATCAAAAATGTAGAGGCCAGCGGAGAGAGGGAAGGATGGGGAAAGAGGAGATATTGATCAAAGGGTACAAAGTCCCAGTTAGACAGAGGAACACATTTTGGTGGGGTGCTGTACTGCGTGGTGACCACAGTTGTTAATAATGGAGTGTGTATTTCAAAATAGCCCAAAGAATAGATTTTTTTTTTTTTTTTGAGACAGAGCCTCAAGCTGTCACCCTGGGTAGAGTGCTGTGGCATCACAGCTCACAGCAACCTCCAACTCCTGGGCTCAAGGGAGTCTCTTGCCTCCGCCTCCAAGTAGCTGGGACTACAGGCGCCCGCCACAACGCCCGGCCATTGTTTTTTGGTTGCAGCTGTCGTTGTTTGGTGGGCCCCGAGCTGGACTCGAACCCGCCAGCTCAGGTGTACGTGGCTGGCGCCTTAGCCCATTGAGCCACAGGCGCTGAGCCCAAAGAATAGATTTTTAATGTTCTTACTACCCCCAAAATGTTAAGTTGGTGAGGTGATGAGTATGTTAATTAGCTTGACTGACTCTTTCTACAATGTATACATAGTTTCAAAACATCGTATTATACCCCATAAATAAACACGGTTAATAGTTGTCAATTAAACATTAATTGATGTAAGTACCCAGATAGTACATACCCTCCAACACCCTTTAAAGGTCTGTATTTTACTCCTGAGATACTTTCAAACCCTGCATTTATGGAGAACATGCACATCTTACTCAACTCCTCATGGGTTGGTCTCGTCTTCTGTTCTATCGCGAACATGCAGGGGAATATTCAGCTGCCACGCTGGAACTGCACCCATTATTAAAATATGGAAATACTTCCCATAACAACTGGTAAATAGGGATGTCCCAAGACCTCCAGGGGTCCTCTCCCACCTCCTGCCCTTGCTCCCTGCTCCACCGCAGGACCCCAATGAGACCAGCAACTAGAGGGTCAGGCCCACTGACTGACAGGTGAGCAGCTGTGCGTGCCCAAGTTCCACACAGAGTCCTGACCAGGGAGCTTGAATATAATATGTAAGCAGGTGGCCACAGCAATAAGCTGCTGGCCATGAACCTTTCAATATTTAAATAAAAGCTTTCTATTATATTTATGCTATCCCTGCCAGTTAATTATAAGTAGGAAATTGAGAAGTATGCTTGGAAAGTCAAGGAGAGAGCTATGGAGCATGAGTGAGGGGGAGGTACCTCTGCCCACCATAGACTCTGGGCTGGTGGTCCTGAAATTTATAAAGTTCCTTCCCCTGAGATTCTTAATCTGTAGGTCTGGCTTGGAGTTCAAGAACAATTTTCACAAGCTCTTTAGTGATTCTGATTTAAATGGGTGAGTGACCATACTTTGAGAAATTGTATGGAATTCCTACTCACGATTGAAGACTCAATTGAAGAAAGTTTCCCTTTGCGAATTCTTTCTGGAAACACTCCCCTCCTAGGTGAAAGAGGAGTCAACCTTTCCTCTGCCTTTATTGGCTCTGCATCGGCACCTATTTACCATACTGTGTTCAATGATTTATTCACATTTCTCACCCCACCCAGGCATCTCCAGGACCTCTAGCTTATAGCAGATGCTCAGTGACTGATTCATTCATGGCTTAGCAAATCAGCGGTGAGAAGGGTTGGATTCCAGGCGGTGTTTACTGAAATCTCAACCACCTCTCACTTTCCCCTTCAGGGCTGCCATAACATGCCCCTTAGTATACTCCGCTCAACACCAGGCTTTGCGGCCCTGCCCTAGACTCCTGCAGTATCCACAACTTCCCACTTCCATGTAGGGCCATTTGTTGTCCTGCACCCCTTGGAAAAACTAGTCTTCTCAGACCTTTGCAGGAACTCAAATGTTTGTGTCACCAGTATCATCAGAACTTTTATCTTCAGTGTGGTTTTTGAAGTAATTTACCATTTGACCACTTTCTCTCAAATTAATTATACTTAATGAAAGTCCGAACATATAAACATTCATTTGCTTAATGTATATGTGTATATATTTGAGAACTACTTCTACCTGTCCTTTGACAGTCACTCCTTCAACTCGTTTAACACATCAGAACAGAAAGATATTTCATGAATTCTTTGATAATGGGAAATAAGAAGAGATTAGAGTTAAATATTGTTGCTGCCACATTTTTACTTTATTATGACTATGGAACCTAATTTTTCCAGAAGGCAAGGGCAAGCAGTAGCTATTTCCCTTGAAATGTTAAATTAAACTTCTTTGTACAACACCTAGCCCAACACCAAATCAGGTGCTAAATATATGTCTTTGCATTCTACCAGTATGGTCCTTTACAATGTTTCTAATGGGATTTAAATAGTCTAAGTACATGTTAAATCTATCACTCTAATGTCCCTTTAGCTCCAAAGGTCTGTGAACCCACAGAAACTAGAGGAAAACTTGGCACAGATCAATAGCATGCTCAGAAGCTTTACATGACTACAAGAAACCACTTCTTGGGTACTTTTCCAAGTATCTTCACCCTTGGAATCTGTCTTCTATGGTGATTATGATTTAGTAGTAACCAGATTCCTAAGTAATCTTGTCTTCACAGCAGATCATGAAAGGAAGGAGTGTGCTTGTCTGCTTAATTGAGTGCTATTTACTTATTTATTTGTTTTAGTATTTCTAATTCTTCCCCATTTCTCACCAGGGAATGACTTTGCATAGGTTGTTAGGTTCTTTCCCCTTCATTAGGAACTGTTGACATGAAGAGTTCTACTGGAAACTTTGTCAACAAAATTTCCCACTCCCCTTTCTAGGAAGGGAAAGGATGGGGGTGTGATGGGAGTAGCCTTAGGGTTTTTCTAAGGTTTCCTCTCAAGCATTGCTTAGAGGTATTTATCAGTGCTGCTGGATGGGGTTAAGACAAGTCTTTCCAATGCCTTTTCAAAGTGGAGGTCTCATTCAGCCATAGCAGGGAGCCTGTCCTCCCCACTTAAGCAAGGAGCTTTATTTGCTGATTCAAATAAGAATCACAATGTCTTAGTCTTCAAAGCAAGACATCACTGTTTTAACGAACAAAACCGTGACACTTTTTGCTATAGAAATCAATGATTTATTTTCCATGTTGGCTGAAGTCAGAACAAAAAGAAATCTGAATCAGCTTAGATTTAACATCACAGATTTAAATTTGATATTAGAAGGAAATCAGGATAATGGAAGGAGTGTGCCTCCCCATCCATGGAGTTAGAAGCATAACTGTTTTGCATTTTCAACCATCGAATTTACCACAAGGAACTATATTGTAAAGGCTCAAACAGAAGACAAGGAAAGGGAAAACTTCTCAAATCATATCCCCTTGAATTTGGAAGAAAATTTAAATAGTGCATAGCACAATCAGCCCTACTAGAGATGAGAAAATGAAATTCTACACAATTTCACCTTATCATAGGAGATTTTAATAATGTTTTTGTTTTTGTTTTTTGAGACAGAGTCTCACTCTGTTCACCTTAGGTAGAGTGTTGTGGCATCATAAGAGCTCAGAACAACCTTAATCTCCTGGGCCCAAGCAATCTTTTTGCCTCAGCCTCCCCAGTAGCTGGGACTACAGGTGCCTGCC
>CAUYRH010067346.1:0-15738 GCA_963574655.1 Perodicticus potto | reverse complement strand
CAGGCGCCCGCCACAACGCCCGGCCATTTTTTGGTTGCAGCCGTCATTGTTGTTTGGCGGGCCCGGGCTGGATTCGAACCCGCCAGCTCAGGTGTACGTGGCTGGCGCCTTAGCCCGCTGAGCCACAGGCGCCGAGCCAATCTAAGGTAACTTCTAACCAAATTTTGTCTTCCTATAAAACTGAGGCTCAAAGAAATTAAGAAATTTTCCCTAAATTGTGGAGAACAAGGACTAAAATCAAAACCTAACTTAAATTCCAGAGCTTTGTAATCACTGTAGTCTATCTTGCCAACCTGTGGTACTCATCTAATGCCGATCCTATGTTTGACATCTATAAACATCATAAACAGGTATAAGTCAGGGGCCTAGTTCTCATGGAGCTTTTATAGTTTTTTTTTTTTTTTTTTTTTTTGAGGCAGAGCCTCAAGCGGTCACCCTGGAAAGAGTGCTGTGGCATCACAACACACAGCAACCTCTAATTCCTGGGCTCAAGCGAGTCTCTTGCCTCTACCTCCCAAGTAGCTGGGACTACAGGTGCCTGCCACAACGCCCGGCCATTTTTTGGTTGCAGCCGTCATTGTTGTTTGGCGGGCCTGGGCTGGATTCAAACTCGCCAGCTCAGGTGTACGTGGCTGACGCCTTAGCCCGTTGAGCCACAGGCGCCGAGCCAGAGCTTTTATAGTTTAGCTGAAAATACAAACACAAACAGAAAATTACAGTCCTACCAGAACCTGAACCTGCTAGGTTGTTCCCCAATATCCATTCTCCTTAGGCATTAGTACAAATAGAACCCTTGATTTTAACTGAGCATATAGTGATGCAGAATAAAGTTAAATCTCTCAATCTTCATTGCAGCCACATGTGGCCATGTGATCAAGTTCTGGACAGTGGAATGTGATCAGAATTGTTCTGTGAAATTCCTGCTCATGGCTTTTCCTTATCCCATTTTCCTTTTTCCCATTGGTCAGAACGTGGATGTGGTTGTGAACCATCTCTGACCATGTGAACAAAAGTACTACCTTAAGGATGAGCAACAAGATAGAGGGAGCCTGTGCCTCCATGTCCTGGAGCCACCACTGGATTAATTATTCCTGTACTGTTAGAAAAAACAGAAATATATTTATAGATGTTCAGTGAGGCAACACTGTTATTTTGTGATTCTCTTACAACTTCTAAATTTGCATCCCAATTAATATATGTGATACATGTGTCAGTTGAGAGAGAAAGGTGTTAATGGAATATAGTGGATGGGACATTACTGGAAGCTATGGTGGCCAAGATCCTTATAGAGGTGATGAGGTGATGGGGTGTGAGCTAGGTTGAGAAAAACAGGTAAAAGTAGAAAAAAGGTCTATTTAAGTGAAGTCCATGGAATTAAGCAAAGTTGCAGAAATGAAAATAGATGGTGATTTGGAACAAGGCTAAAGAGAAAGTTTGCATAAGACAATGGTTTTCAAGCTGATTGATCATCATAATCACTAGGGAGGAAGCTTAAAAATACAGATTCCTTGGATCCCAGCACCAATTATTAGGATAATAAAATCTGTATTTTACAGTCTCTAGGTGATTCTGATGATGGAAAGCATTGTGTCTGCTAAGAAGAATCTAGAATGAGAACAGATCATAGAGGGCCCTAAAAACCATGCTAAGAATCCATTTCTTTCCAAGACTGAGCTTGGCACTATCTAAACTTCCCAGATTATGCATTTAAATACAATTGTCAGGGAAGAGGAATTCTAAGAGAAAGCTCACATGGTATCCTAGAAATGTCAGATCTGGACTCTCATTCCAGCTCCTCCCTGTGCCAGCTGTGTACCTGGAACATAAGCCTCAATTTCCTTATCAGGAAAAACAGGGAAAATAAAAGTGGCTTTGAACAACAAATAATGTCACCAAAATATTTGTTGTCTTCCAGGCAGTGTGCTCTCTCTCTACCTGCTGTGGCTAGAGTGGGATAACTGGGGAGGGGTAGACTGGCTGTCTAGAGACCAGGACTAAAGCCCTCCCTTTGGCATCCAGTCACCTCAGACCTCGGGACCCTGATACTCTGCTAGAAGTGGATCATGCCATCATGGGTCACTGATCCCTATATAAATATCTCAACTCTGTTATTATTTAGTGCTCTGTGGTCACTGCTGGAGACCTGCCAAATTCAGGCCAGGCCTCTGTGGCACTGAAGGGCTCTCGTGGACTCCCCAGCAAGCTTGATTTCGATCAGTTCAGAAAGAAGGAGAAAGGGCACATTCTGGAAGCTCCCAGGGTTCTGCATTGTGACTTGGAAAAAATAAAAGGGCTTAATTACTTTGGGCTAAAGTACATAGGCATTTGACATTTTGAAAAATAGTTTTATGACATTTCTTTGATAGGTCTGGACCAAAGGCAGCTGCTTATACTTTAGGGACGTGACAGAAAAGGAGAAGGAGAGAGAGTATAACAAGTAAGGAACCTCAGGATTTAACAATACTGCCTTACATTTACAGAGTGCTTTATACTTTTCTAAAAAGCTTTACATCCATTACTAAATTATTTGATCTTTATAAGAAACTCGGCAAGTGAGGGCAGGGGGTAAGGATAATCTGCCACTTGCTAGCTGGATAAGCCTTGGTAAACTAACTTGTCTGAGGTCAGTTTTCTCTTCTTTGAAATGAGGATGTCATCTACTATGCAAGCTTTCAGTGACAATTAAATGAAAGGTAAATGTCACTAAAGGCCCTAGCATGGCTGCTAGCATGGTGCAGATGCTCACTAGCTATGAGATCCCATCTCTTCCCATTATATAGATGAAAAAACTCAGGATAGAGAAATAATGTGAGGCTATAAAGGGATAGCAACTGGTGCCTGGGTGCACCTAGTTCAGGGATATTTAATGTTACAACATAAAGACTCTCAGGAAAGTCTATTTCACAGAATAAAACAAAATCTTGCCTGTCTTATTTGCCCCTATGATCCATTCTGGCAGTAGGGTCTGAGATGGGTTTGTGAGGTGACTAATAAGCAGGATGGGAGGTTAGTGGGAGGAGAGACTCACATGGCAAGTGATTGCGAAGCAGACGGGTGCTGGGGGGAAGCACAGGGTAAGTCTGGCTTCAGGCAGTGTGTTTTCCCTGCCAGACTTGCAATGGAACACACTGGCACAGGGCACAGAACAAAAAGCATCCAGAGCTCAAGAATGCTCCATACATCAGCCTGACACAAGACTGGGAGGACCTGCCACAGCAATGCCTCCCAAAATCAAGGCTGAAAATTATCTCGACACATTGAATGAGATGAATAAGGTAGAATTCAAAAGGGCTAAACTCAGGGTTTAAACATATAACACTATCTTATTTTATCCACGTCAAGAAGACTTGTCATTTTAGTTGGCTACAAATTCAATACGAATCAATAGCACATAAACAGTAGTTAATGCAAAAACTTAAGGGGCAAAAGTAGGAATATTGTGGTTACTTAAAATCAGGCAACAACTCAGCTGACCTCAGTTGCTGGGCAGCCCTCTTTGTAGCAGTCAATTTGTGGAGATGACACATGTGAGGGTCTCTAGGAAAACTATAGGCTGTCTAGAGAAAGCTCTCAGATTTGAATTTTGAAATGTTGAGATTTTGGAAATATTTATCCTCAAGAAGAAAATCCTGAGGACCATAACAACTGCAATTCCAAAATCTGAAAAGCTGTAGCTCAAAAGATGAGTGAGGATTATCCTGAATTCTCCCTTCCACAGCCTGGATGAAGTGGGTCCTCTTGAGCTCAATATATGAAGCTGTTTCTGTGGAGTCAGGACAGGAAGTGCATGAAACAGAGAGGAGGCTATTGCAGGAGGTGTGGGCCATAATGAAGGACCAGCTTGGGATAGGCTACGCGTGAGGCTCTATGCTGGGTGTTGGCATACCAGAAGCACTCCAAGTCACCTTCTGATTCTGCAATCTGAAAGTTCCAATTGAGGAAGGAGCAGCAAGGACTAAGGATGAGGCAAGGAGTAAGGTGAAGGTGGGTAGGGGGAGAGATGGCCTCGCTACCTCTGGAAAGGCCATATTAGCTATATGCCCACTGTCAGGTGCTGTATTAGGTTAAAAAGGCAAGAGGCAAGACAACATGGGATTGTGTGTAAACTGACTTTCAAAACTGGAATGTGGGCAACTGGTCAGTGTGGGAGCAATGCATCTGCAAAGCTCCGTGTTGCTGGTTTCCATCTTAGATTATTGGACCCCAGACAACAGGGATCTTCCTTAGATCTTTCTGCTTCCCCATCAGTTAGCTCCTGGTACCACATCACCAGGGCTCAATAAACATGTTGTCAAGTGATCATATGAATGGACAAAGGAACAGCGGAATAAACAGTTATTGACTCCATTAATTAATGAATTAGTTAATGGAAAAACTGACCCAGGGTGGCACCTGTGGCTCAAAGGAGTAGGGCACTGGCTCCATATGCCGGAGGTGGCAGGTTCAAACTCAGCCCTGGCCAAAAAAAAAAAACTGACCCAGCTTTTTATTCTGATCTCAGGAGAGTGAAACTATGAGAAGGAAGCTCACAATGGAGACAGACAGCAGTCTGAAAACAAAAACAGTGATGAAAACAAAAGAAGTAAAAAAAAATGTGTTCAAGGAAAGAAGAGAGAAGGGTGAGAGGAAAGGTCAAAATGCAAATAATGATCAATAATGGAGGATCATCAAGGCTGGCTTCCAGAATGGCATTCCTTCCCTCCCTTCCACCCTCCCTCCCTCCATCCATCCATCCTCCCTTCTCTCCACCCTTCCATTAATTCATTCCTTTAACCAGCCTCTTTTTGAGGGACTACCATCACCCTAGCTTGTGCTGGAGACTAGGAAAGACATAATGAGACATAAAATCCAGCTACTCTTTCTAGAGTTTATAGCTCTTAGATCTAGAGGAAAAACCAAAGTGTGTTTTTCCTATTCTCTATCCACCACCACCACAAAAAACTGAAAGTTTCTTTGACCTTCAGATGTGTGGAGGTATTTCCCCACATATGAAGCAATCAATCCTGCAGCAGACATCACCCGGGTATCCTCTAATTTAGTTCTACTGTGACACTGCCTACCTGTAGACAGTGTCAGATCCCACAGGTTGGGAGCTTAGTTTCACGAGACTGCCCTTCCCTCACTGTACATGCTAATTGCAACCCTCAAGTTGTTATACCTGTGCTTCTGATCAATCAACATAAATTGGAGTTCCCATGATCTCCTCTTTGGTTTCAATTAATTTGCAGGGAAACATTTTACTAACGTTCAGTCTTTTATTATAAAGAATGAACAGCCAGATGAAAGAGATGCATTGGGCCAGGTATGGGGAAAGGCCATTGAGCTTCCGTGCCTTCTCCAGGTGAGCTGCCCTCTGGGAACCTCCACTTATTCAGCTGTCGGGAAGTTTCCTGAGTCAATTCCTTTGGGTTTTTATGGAGGCTTCGTTACATAGGCATAATCGACTAAATCGTTGGTCTATAGTGAGCAATGTAAACTTCAGCCCCTCTACCCTCCCTGGAGGTTGGGGGTGGGGCTGAAAGTCCAAACCAAAGTGACTTTTCTATGACTAGCCCCTATGCTGAAGCTACCTGGAGGATGCCAGCCACCAGTTACCTCTTTAGCATTCAAGACACTCTCATCACTTTGGAAATTCCCAGGGTTTTAGGAATTACATGCCAGGAAATGGGACAAAGACTAAATGTATATTTCACAATATCACAAATAAATAGAACACTTGAAAAATGATATAAGATGCATGATGGCTCAAGGTCGTACACTAACTTTATAGTTTCCTAGGCCATTAGGGGCTGGATTGGAGTTGGGAGTTCTAGGAATGCGATTTTAAAATATTTCTCTGGCTGCTTCCTGTCCGTTCTGTGACACTCAAATTCCATCCCAGGTAGCTCTAGTGGTTCCCAATGGGTGACTCACTCTGTTTATGGAAGACTCAGAGCACCTGACATCAACCTGCTGTTCTGCTCTGCCTCACTGTGGTGGGGCCTTTGGTCACCATCAGAGGTACAATAAGCAGCCACAGAGGACGTCTGCCAAAGCCTGACACACTGGGGGTGCCACCAAGGGCTCTGCTGCTGCCCATGCCCAATACCTGCCAGCACTGCCCACTTGCCATATCCACTGCCTGGCATGGGTATTCAGGCTGAAGGTACTATCTCCCCTCCCAGCATAGCAGCAGTGGCTGACCCCAAAGTGGCTGCTGTCTTAGCCCATCACGATCTACAACCATTATTATGAAACTTAAATTTTCCTTTTTTGTAAACTTTCCTATCCAAAAAAGGCTCAGACATCAGTCCAGGGGGTTAGGAGAGGTCATCCTGAGTGGCAAAGTCTCTATCCTCACTTCCCACACCCTAAGCCTTGAATCTAACTTGAATCTACTTCTACTTGAATCTACTTGAATCTAACTTCTATGACTCCCTTCTCCTCTTAGGATAAATTCTTTCCCAGGAGGATTCTTTCCCTGATCCCTCATGTAAATAGATTCTTATTAGACCAGTACCAGCAGTCCACCAAACATTCTCAACCTACTGTGATCATAGCTTAGGCTCAAAATGGGACTCCCCTGCCATCAAAGGATGAGCCAAATGAACTCTACAGACACTGTTCTAGTTCCTAAATGGTTGTTCAGCCTGGAACACTGAGTGCAAGATTCTGAGGACTCATTTAAGGTTAGAAGGACAAAGGGAAATACAGTGATTGATTATTGCTGCCTGCCACAGGCACTGGAATAGAGAGGGGCCGCATCTGTGCCACATCTGTGCCCTACCTGGTCTTGGATTTACCTTAGGAGACAAAGGGGTGAGCAGGAAGGGAAGGAACTTAAGATTTGCTTGTACAAATATTTAATAGTGGGTATCTCACTATATCACATAATATCCTGGGAAAGAGGCATTATTAATAACCCCTTTTACAGATGAAAATCTGAGGCTCAGAGAATTACTTACTTAAAAAAGTAATTTGCTTAAGGCCAGACAGCTACTAGGTGGCAGAATCAGCTTCACCGCATGGTTACCAAACTCCAAACTCCATGCTCTGTCCACTCCACACGGTCTCCTCATGCATAAGCTGGAGTGGGTCGGACCACAAGACCATTGAGAGCAGTGATGAGACTCATCCTAGACAGAGCTCTGTCTAAGCACTGTGCGTAAGTAGGCTTTTCAGTAACTCACTCTGGCAATCACGATGGCTGATAATGATGATAAACCACATGGTGATACTGCCCAGCTGCCCCTCCTCATAAGGGGTTGGACTTCACAGCACCAGAGAAAGGGTTAGTTGCTCCCCAAGGCATCTTTATATGTGATAGATTATCAAGAAGACTCCTGCCCATTTCAAAATGTACATAATCATCAGCATTACACAAGTCCCACGGGAGCACTCAGTTGGGAGGTTCACCTAAATGCACGTCCTCCTTGCTGACACTAACCACAGAGGACCAGTCACCTTTATCGGCTGGCTGCTTGGAGTTTTTCTCCAAGACTCAGTTTCACTGTTGTCCAGGCTAGAGTGCTATGGCATCAGCCTAGCTGAAAGCAACCTCAAACTGTTGGGTGCAAGGCATCCTCCTTCCTCTAGAGACAGGGTCTCACTCTTGCTCAGGCTAGTCTCAAACTACCTAGCTCAAAGGATCCTCAGACCTCAGCCTCCCAGAGTTCTAAGATTACAAGTGTGAGCCTCTGCACTTGGCCTACTGCTGGGTGCTTTTGATCACTGAGATATCTGTACACACCTGTAGCCTCCCCACAGCATTTCCCAGTTTCACAAAAGGTGACACACCATGGGTGCTTCAATTCCATATGTGTGTGTCTCCAAATCCAGGCCCTCTGATTAAGGAGCATCAAAGTTTTCACGGGAGACAAATAGGGTTTGTTCCTATGTCCTTCCTACTCTGTGGACATACACCTGATAATTCCCCCTTCTCTTCCATGCCTCCCTGGGTGAAGGAAGTGGAGTTATAAACCAGATGAGTTACTTTCTTCAATTGACAATGGATCATCACCAATACACTGAGCACTCAGCCCTAAGGGGAAGCCTGAAAAAAATGGAATTCACAGACCTTGCCCTCAAAGAGATGAGAAGATCACTGAGGCATAATGACACTATGTTGCATTTAAATGCTGGATTTTGAGGCAGAAAAAAGATTAAAAATTGAAAAACTCAGAGGTAAATGTAGACTTTTATTGTCAGGGAAGACCTCATGAAAGATGCTTAGCGGGTCAGGGAAATTAAATCTGGGTTTTTTTTTTTTTTTTGAGACAGGGTCTAGTTCTATCTCCCTAGCTAGAGTGCAGTGGTGTGATCATAGCTCACTGCAACCTCCAGCTCCCGAACTTAAGCGATCCTCCTTTCTCAGCCTCACTAGTAGCTGGGACTACAGGTACCTGCCACCATATTGGGTTAATTTTTCTATTTTTTTAGAGATGGGGCTTAGTTCTTGCTCAGGCTAGTCTGGAACAATTGACCTCAAGCGATCTTCCCACCTCAATTTCCCAAAGTGCTGGGATTACAGTCATGCAGCTACCATGCCTGGCCTAAATGTGGGTCTCGAAGACTGGGAGTAGAATTTGGAGACAAATCTGGGTTGGGCACTACTCTTCACTAGCAGAGTAACCTCAGCCATGTGCCTTCTCTGAGTCTTAGTTAACTAATCTACCAAATAGGAGACAGTCCTTACCCTGGCCCCCTGAATGCCTGATAAGCATTGGCACCCACATTATAACACAATTCCTCGTGGCAATTCTGATACTTAATGATCTGAAAACCCAAAGAGAATTTGGTATGGTAATTCATTTCACAGCTACATCTGACCTGACCTGAATTGATGAGAACTTTTCTGTGGTCTTATTTATCTTATCCCATGTAGTGGTAATTATTATATGCAGGGTGACCACAAAGTTTGTGTGCAACTAGTTGGCTATTTTAAATTGCACATGAACTTTATGGATACCCTGTATATATCACTTGTGTATATCATTATAGAAAAAGTGATGGACTTGGGATTGCAAACCCTACCAGGGATGATATATAATATATGATATATGCAATGTAAGTATACTCTAATCTGAACAGACCTGAGCTCTGAAAAACAAGAGACCCACATTAGTATACAGATTCAGATAAAAAGAGAGCAGCAAGCATTTCCATTACCTCTGTGGCCACAAGAACAGTTATTCAGAGCAAGGCTTGGCAGACTTTTTCTGCAAAGGGCCAGATAGTAAATATTTCAGGCTTTGTGGGCCACATATGGTCTCTGTTGCAACTATTCATCTTTGCAGCATGAAAATAGCTTCTACAAATGGGCATGGCTGAGTTCCAATAAAACTTTATTTATAAAAGCAGGCAACTGGCTGGATTTGGGCCATGGGCTGTGGTGTGCCAACCCTGATACAAAGGAATGTGTTTGAGTCCTGGAAAGACTTCCAGAGGTCACCTACTCCATTCCACAGCTATCTCATAATCTGATATCTGAAAGGAGCAGGAAAAGGCAGAACCAGGTTCACAGCCCAGGCTTGTGATTCTCTTAATACCTGCTTCATACCAAATCTTCCCTCCTCTCTGAAGTGGATCCCACCCTAGGGCACAGACCTCACCAGTGGGAGCAGGGCAGAGGGCTAGTGAATCTCTTTTGACCCTGATCCAGAATGAGAGTGTTTGAAGCAGAAGAGGATCTGATTTTTCTCATCCAACAAAATGAAAATGCCAACTCTCTAATCAGTGACAAGAAGTAGAAAACCAAGTCTCAGTGCTCCTTGTCTATAAGGCCATTTGGCTGACTGGCAGGGTGAGTGCTGCCAGCTAAGTAAGACCACAGCCAGAGTGATGGTGGCAGGTGACAGACACCTGGGCCCTGAAGGCAGAAGCAGCTCTGCTTGCCATCTGCCAAGCTCCTTCACTCTCCTTAACCAGATGGGGAAGAGCCTGGCCTTTTGGCCAGACCCCACAGGGTGCAGCCTCCATCCAACTTCTCAGCAAGGAGGAAGAGTTGGCAGATGTTCACTGAAGGCCCTGGGGCAAGTTGGGAAGGTGCAGCTTTGTGGGGAAGCCACACGTGCTTGCCAGGGGAGAGGCAGCTGGGATAGGAGTGGAGCAGCCAGGCTGGGCCCAGGACAGGGCAGGAACAGAATCCTAGGGCCTTTTCAGAAAGGAGCTTTAGCAATTCTGTACTCCAACCCCTGCTCCCATTTTATAGATGAAAAGAATGAGACCCATCACACACTCATAAGCAACAAAGTAGGAGCTGCAAGCCATGTGTCCTGATTTTCAGCCTAGGCTCTTTCCACCAACAAATGTTCTCTTATCTTAAACAAAGGCTTTCATACACAGGAAAGTGTGCCAATGTGTAAAACTGGCCATAATAACAATAGCACATACCTCCCTGGGTTTGTGTTGGTGATTAAGTGAACAACTATACAGTATGAGCTTTCTTAGAAGTGGATTTCATCAGATAGGCCATGTTGGTTCAGCCTTATTAATTAATTATGAGTGTGTATATGTATGAAAAAAATGCTCTGACTGGTCATTGATCAGCTCAGCATAAGGACTTCTGCCTGGTATCAGCCAAGAGAGAATAGATTATATACTGCTGATTGCGCATGTATGTGTGCACATGCATGTATGTGTGTACATATGTATATATACACATATATGTATTCACACATATATAAAACATATACATAGGCTTGGCACCCGTAGCTCAGTTGTTAGGGCACCAGCCACATGCACTGGGGCTGGCAGGTTTGAACCTGGCATGGGCCTGCCAAACAACAATGACATCTGCCCCCCCCAAAATATCTAGGCATTGTGGCAGGCTGTGTAGTAGTCCCAATAACTTGGGAGGCTGAGGCAACAAAATTACTTAAGCCCAAGAGTTTGAGGTTGCTGTGAGCTGTGATGCTATAGCACTGTACCAAGGGTGACATAGTGAGACTCTGTCTCAAAAAAAAAAAAATTAAAAAAATAAAATTAAATAAAGTAAAATAAAATAAAATAAAATATATAATCATTCAATCTTGTCCTGGAGACCAGCTCAGAAACAAACAAAATCAAACAGTCCATTTCAACTACCCTTTCTTCCCTACCCAAGGACAGAGAGAATGTAGGCAGGTATCATAGACAGCCTTCTTATGCTCCCCACCCTTTCCAATAGTCCTTGCTCTCACCAAAACAAGTGGATGCTTCAACCAAAGGAACAAATTCCAAATTGGAAGCATCATCTTCCTCATATAGCGCCTCCCTTTCCTGATTATACTGATGAGGACAGGATTACATAACGGCTAAGGATTCAGGGTCTGGGACTCAGGCTGCTGGGTTCACATTCAGTTCTATTGTTTACTTGCTAGGTGACCTTGGTCTAGTTTCTTAATCTCTCTGTGCCTCAGTTTGCTTCTCTGTAAAATGGAAAGAATAATGGCGCCTGCCTCATCAGATTGTTGTGAGGGTTTCATTAGTTGATATACTATGCGCACAGATTAAGCACCACACAAATGTGAACTTCTCACAGGGCCTATTCTGACTTTTCCCAGGCCCAAATTGTGGGGCAGGCTTGGCTGTAGTCAGACTGGTTGGAAATTCTGGGCTCCAATCATGCTTTCTACTTCTGGCCTTGTCTTTGCTTATGCCACAGACCCCTCTGAGAATGCTTCCTGCCCCTCCCCTAACTGCCAGTTTCTTTTCTACTCCTCCTCCTCTTTGAGTGGCCCCTGGTCATCCCTGCTGAGAGTGGGCTTTCCCTCTTTGGGAATCTCAAAGCATGCCTCCTCTGCCTCCTGCAATGGTTATCCTTGGGCATAGCCTGGCACTGCCAGTTGCTTTCTGTTTTTCATAATGAAGGGTTCCCTTTCCAAAATGTTTATTTCAGGACCCTTGAATTTAGCTTCCTACCATTGGGTCAGCTCTCCTAATAATGTTAGTCACTGCAGATAGTAACATCCTGCTCCTTTTTCCTTCCTTTAATGTTTAAAGTGATTAGCTTTCAAGAGTGGCTCTTCTTAAATTGTGTGGTGACATTTTTTCTCCGTAGCAAAAGCCTGGAGGGCATTGTTCAAGCACCTTCCTAGGGCACCTTGACAACTACTCAATAAAGAGAGACCTGTAGGTCAATTGATTGTCTGGCTGATCAACAACCCTTTCAAGGAACTGGGTGCAGGGCTCTAGGGCCAGATCACAGGGCAGTGGGTCTGGTCCCAGGGCTGCAGCATCAGGAGAAAGTGGATGCCAATTTCTCCGAGCTCTCCTCCCTGCTTTGATCTTCAAATACCGCTTTCCTTGGGGCCCACTTAGGCCCAAACTGGCTCCTGCAAGCAACCTGCTGAGTTCCTGCTCCATCGGGGCCAGAAAACCATCTCCTGTAACTGCTGGTGCTGCCTTGATGGATTCTGCCTGGCAGGGGTACCATGGCCCAGTTCTCCAATCGATACTGCTCAGCAGAGGCCTTTTGAGAACAGAGCCAAAGAAAAATAGAAAGTGTTGTTTGCTTAGTAAATGGAACTTTGCTGGATGGGAACAGTATTTTCTTTCTTTCTTTCTTTCTTTTTTCTCTTTGGTACTTGTCAGTTATTCTAGCTTCTCTTTCCTTCTCTTTTTACCTTCTTCTGCCTCTCCTCTTTTAACACAGTAAAAGGTATTGTATGTCCTATAGCAGCAAAGCAATAGCTTTAGCATTGCTCCATCTGCCTCCAAAACTTTTTGGGAAGAAGATGAGATATGAAATAAGTGAATGGATGAATGCATAGGTCACAGCAAACTAAGCACAGGGCTCTTGAGCTTATCTGTCCATTCTTGTAAGCAATTCTTCTTTACCTGAAGTCTTTCTAAAGTTATTAGGACAGGGACACATTAAATGCTGGCCAAACCTTCCTAGCAACACTGTTTTCTTTTTTTCTTTTCCTTTTTTTTATCGTTGGGGATTCATTGAGGGTACAAGAAACCAGGTTACACTAATTGCATTTGTTAGGTAAAGTCCCTCTTACAATCGTGTCTTGCCCCCAAAAGGTGTGGCACACACCAAGACCCCACCCCCGTCCCTCCTTCCCTCTCTCTGCTCTTCCGCAATACTGTTTTCTTTAAATTAGGGATTTCCTTGCTCATATTTGTGGTTTGAGTTTGTTAGGGTATTGTATCCTACCTGGGTAAATTATCTGTAATCTAGATATACTGTCATCAGAAAGCGGGTCAATGGTGCTCCTCTGTGGCTTGCTATCCAAATGTCTGGGCTTTCCATGGCTAATGCTAAAAAATACAAAGTTAATTTTGTTCAATTCCCTTGTTTAGTAGGTGGGGAAATTAATGATTAATAGGATTAGGCTAGGCATTTCCTGGAGCTTGGAGCAGGGTTATCTGGGATTAGAGTCTATTGAGGGCTGTCTTTGTCTGGATGAAGTAGAGAGAGGTGAGCCCATTTTGTAAAAGAGACAAATAGTACAGAGTGCTGTTCTTCCCAGTAGGGTACACTGGTTTGTGCACAGCCCTGGGGCTCATCTCCCAGGGAATGTTCAGCAGTCATACCTGGTTGGCCCAATCACAGAAGCCAGTCCCAAGAACTGAGAGAATCCCCTTTGTCTCACTGGCTGAGCACAGTGGCTCAGCACACAGTTCAAGGGATGTACCAAGTGCTTCTTTTACAAAATGGGCTCACCTCTCTCTACCTCATCATGCCTTAAGTCAACCCACAAAGGAAACAGGCATTAAACCACTTGGAAACCTAAGAACACTTAAAAAGCAATGCACAAATGAGGTAGGTACCAACCTCAGCGCCTCAGCTCTCAATAGAGAAAACGGGGTGATGTGAGAAGGTGAAAGAGGATAAATTTTAGTTGGACTTTGAAGAAAAGAAACTTGGGAGGCTTGATGGTATAAAGTATGAGGATTATAAAAATAATTATTTCTCTGGTGTCCCAGGTCCCTCAGGTGCATAATCTTGTACCACCATAGTCAAAAGTACTACGATATTTAACAATCAGTAAGACCCAGACACCAACCTGTCAGAACTGATCCTGATCACAGTATTGGAGCTGGGTCTGCAGGCTCCTGTGGGCCAGACCTGACTCTTAGGCTTCTGCTTCTGTGGGCATCTGGAGGTTGCAGAGGAGGGTGGTGGAAGTGTTTAGGGTGAGGGACTTCCAAAATCTTAGGGTATTGGCTTTTCACCAACCAGTCTGGGTATATTTTAACATTCTAACAACTAGGATACCTGCATTGATGCATGGTGGCTGAACAGTCAGTGTTAACACCCACAACTTACAGACGAGGGTGCCAAGGCTCAGCTGGGTGAAGAGATGCCCCTGAAGTCTGTGGTTAGTAAGTGAAATATTCTGTCAGGTCAGCTGTTTAGAGTGTATGGGAGTATTTGGGCCACAGCCTTGGAGGGAGTGAGGGATTTCAGCCAGGAAATCTCCCCTGACAGTTTTCATCCAAGGAGCTTAAAGCAAAGTGGCGACTCATCATCGGACAACTTACAAGGGGGATTTCAAAGCAGTTTCTTCCTCCCCCGGGAGGCTGAGTCCTGTGTTAAATATGAGTGAAAGCTCACCAACCCTGCCCAGACACAGAGGCCTCCCTCCCTAGGAGGGAGTGCAGCATTCCCAGCTGGGCAGCATTTAAGAAGGGAATGGAATGAAATGTCTGGACACAGCCAGGTAGAGGGACATGGAACATAGCGTTTCAACGTGGCAGCAGGAAAGGCCTGGCTGAAGTCAAACCGATTGGCTTATCATGAGTATTTATGAAACACTCGTCATGTGGAGCATGAGCTGGTATAAAGGTCAGCTGGCAGACTTTTCAAAGGGTTTCAGATCTCCCAGCCAAGGGCGGCGTGGGGTGGTGCAGGGGTGGGGAGAAGGAGGAAGCTGAAGTCCCCCCTTGCTTCAGTCACCATATGCTCTCTCATCTGTTTTATCTATTAAAGATGGTAATTCTAATTATTTGAAAAAGCTTTCACATCTAAAAAATACATATATTGGCAAACCACTGACTTGATTCACTCTCCACCTTTTTATTGATGAAACTGAGGCACAGAATGGGAGTGACAGGCTGTCACACAGCGGGTGTGGTTTTCTGATGGCCAGTTCAATACTCTGTTCACTTGGCCTCCTGCCTCATTCCCATGAGTCCAGCAGCCTGCTAGGCCAAGGGTTGGGGAAAGAAAAGAAAAACAAGAAACAAGAAAAACAATGAAAAACAATGCTTTTGCAACAAATGCTCTTGCTCATAATATATACAAATTACTTCTTATATGCATCTCTTTAGGGTCTCTTCCTTACCTTGCTCTTGGAAGGTGATCTCCAGGAGAGCAGGGACCTTGTCCTTCTTTTTATTTTTTACTTATTTATTTATTTAAATACATGTATTTTATTATTCTTCATTACATTATTTCCACCCCCCTCCGTGGTAAGACAGAATTGATTTACAGAAAAGAATACAGAAAACACCAAAGCTCCTGGTAGAGGGAGAGATTTCAAGTGGGGAGAGAGATGCTCTCTCCGTTCCTCTCCCAGTCTTTCACCGTCTCCTCCTCTAGGCCTCTAGCCTCAGGGTATGTATGAGTGTATGGGTTCCTTGGCCAGGAAACAAATGAATACAGTCCCTTCCACCAGGGGCAAGGTGAATGAGTGTATCAATGAATGGACACAGTCCAGCCATGGAATTCAGGCCTAGGAAATTCACAAGAAACTGACCTAGGCATAGGAAATGGGGGTTCCACATTTAGTCCCAAGTGTAAAGTGAAGGAGACACCAAGGCACA